>OMLF01050015.1:22741-39091 GCA_900302615.1 Holocentrus rufus
CCATCATCTTCCTCGCCAGCCAAAAGGAGAGGAATGCCCTATAATTATGTATTTCATAGAGAAAAAAAGAGGTTTGTGTGTGTATGTGTATTTATTTCTGGTTTCGGTGTCACCCATTTGTAAACATCAATGCCTTAGTGTGAAATCACACCTTTAAGTTACAGGAAGTTGTTTCCTTTTGAAACATTTTATCTTGTCTGTTTGATGACATAAGAGTCCGTAGAGAAGAGTTCCCTCTGCCCTCATCTCAGATTATTTGCTGATAGTTACATAAAATTTGAAGAAAATGGAGAAATCATGCTGTAGTATCTAAGATGATATACTCATATTTTCGATGCCAAGCTCTCTTATTTATTAATTTTGCTTTCAGGTTGCCTTTTTAACTCTTTGTATTAGGAAAAATAATGGGTTTTAACGAATCAAAGTAATCTTAATTAATTAAGCCGATGCTCGTTGCTTAAACTTCTTGCCCTGCCTTTCTTTGGTTTGTCTGGTTGCTCGTTCTCTCCCATCTCATCTGTAAACAGAGTATTGATCACTATCACCCAAAGATGTCACCTTTCATCACATTTTGTTAAATGTGGATTTTGCAATTGTGAATTAAGCAAATTATGTGAATTTGCACATGGACCTCTGTACATTGCACTTGTTACACTATCAGAAATTATGCTTGCTTTGTTTTTAGGGAATGTCAAGCTGGCATTTCCGGAAAGAGACAAGTTTTTCTTTTCAAATCCACATTGCTTTTGGTTTTGAAATATTACTCTACACATGCATAGTGTTGCATTTGTCCCACACCAGTGTCTGATATGTCCAGGGTGTGGTCTGTGATAATGTATTTTAAATCTTTTATAGTTCTCAATAACTTCCTTGATTCGGAGGTGTACGTGACAGTGATACAGATGATAAATCCTGATCATTCAGCAGCCCCACATCATGTCATGAACGTATTACACAGGAGTTCCTCCACAGCTTGTCATGACTTCCCATAAGGTATTACATTTACCAGCAGTATTACTTTTCATCAAGAGCTTGGGTGACAAAACACACGGAGCTGTGTATTATTGGAATGAGTTTGCTTTGGTGGTATTCTACTCGGGCGTCTTAGGACAGTTTTGGTAACTTTGAATCAGAGTCTCACCTAACAGCAGTGATTCATTTCATCATATTTCAGTTCGTCTAAATTAAGAAATTACTTGATGTAACTTTGATCTGTGCAGTATGTTCCCTGTCTGAATGTTTCTATGATTGGGAAGTGTGTTTGGGGGTGAGCTTGTTTAGAGTGTGTTTGTGTGTGTGGTGAGTCCTTGTTGCTATGGAGGATGAATTTTTTTTTTTTTTTGGATCCCACCACAAACCCATTATCCAAGCACCTAATCTACATATGCAAATGTTTGCATGGAGTCAGATTTGCACATTGTCTTCATCCTTGTTCATAATGTATATATACCAACACAAAAAAAGCTTTTTGTTTTTCACAATTTTGTTTCATGAACCAAAAAAAAAAATATTGGGATGTACCAAGAGTAACATTTATATTTTAATGGGATTTTTTTTTCTTAAATTATCAGTTGTGCACATTTTTAATCAACTGTGTTTCCAACCTTTCTGTACATGTGTATAATGTATGTGTACAATAGCAATAGAGATACTACCTGGTGTAAATGCATGCATATACATTATTTTTCATTGGTAGCAGAAAAAATAGAAAAAGCAGACCAGCCATCCGTGATGATTTCTTAGCTGTCAGCACTTTGTTCTTCTGACAGGGAGATTCGATGCCTTACTTCACACTGTGGTCTCCGAGGACTCCGAGAATCAATGTTTATGGGTTATCTGCTTTGCTTGAGTTTGGTCGTGACCTTAAGATGCTTCCATCTCTCGTGTTACATAGGTTTCATTCGGTTCGTGAAGATGTACAGGACTTGTATTTCCTCACCTAGGTGCAGGATTTCTGCATATTCAAAATCTGATGCCAACTGATTTCTTTTCTTCTATCAGCTTAGACCAATCACTGTATCATTTGGTAAATGTTTCTGTGTTTAATCATGTTAAACCTTCATTGCTGCTCTACTCTGGTGTGAAATGGGATATGATTTTCTTTATACTCTTAATGCCATGGCCAGTTTGATTTCTGTGATTGTGCAATGCATAATTTAAAACATTAATGTAAGGTGCATGCTCATTCCTCATGCCTTCCAATGCTTCGCATAGTAATTCTAAGTGATCATGCAGTCTCTCTCATGCGCTCAGGGGCATTGGTTCATTTATTCCTCATCAGCCATCTCCATCTTATGACTGATATTATACAAATACATTAGATTCCATTCAGGACATGGCTTTGGTTAACATTCTCCGTCCCGATTTTAAAAAAAATAAAGACTTTCTTCAGCAGGAGGTGTGGTCATTCCTTGAAGAGTTCATTTTGTTTCATTCTGTTTTTATTACAAAAAAAAATCTGTACATATGTTGTTACATAAAGATCCAAAAAACCAAAAAGTACTAAAACAAAAACAATACACAAAACCATTTTTATCTTGCAATGACAATGTGAAAACCACAAATTCTACTCAGTAACCCCCTTACAAATTGTATTTTCTACCAAACACCAGATAACCGGGGGGAGCTGACTATAAATGAATGTAAAAATTATGCCTTTAACATACAGTGTTACTTCTCTACGCAAACAACGCACTGACCAGGTCCATTACAACTGTGTGCAGAGTGACGTGCACACACACATACGTGTGTAAGAGAAAGTCTAGCAAGACAATGCCCTCTCTCGCCAGTGAACGACCGAGCACCATTAGCCAGCAGGGGTGCATTTATCCTCTGTCACATCCTCTTTGGCTTCAAGTCTACCATGCTCAGTCAACCAGCTAATTCAGTAATACTGAATCAAAGACCTAGTTTAGTTCCCTGTCGGCAGAGCAGAGGATCGTACAGTAGGTCCGAAGTAATGTGAGATGGTCTGGAAATACGCAAACCCTAAATTTTCCCTTGCAGTGAAAGTGTACTTTGAAATCAGCCACGGAGAAGAGGCACTACGGTGCAGAAAGAAGGCTCTCAGTCTCGCCCAGCTCATTCTTAACATGATCGCTGAGGTTCACACTGAGATTGCAGTCAGCCAGGGCCTTACAATGCTAGTGAAAAAAAAATATATATTAAACTTTCAAAGCACCTGAATCGTCACTTTTCCAAATTCAGAGATCGTTTTGAGTCTTAAAAAATATTAATCCCAAATGCCAGTGTAATGTTACATCACCACATTGCTCTTACAGTGTTAAAGCCTGTCCATGGTAACAGAACAGTGTTTCATCCAACACCCTGACTGAAGTAAAAGTCGACTGACATGAAAAGAAAAAAAAAAAAAGAAAGAAAAAAATCAGATCTGCAGTCTGATGGATGTAAAGCAGGGCAATATGTTAACAATGGACCACATATTAAGAAAAGGTCATTGCTGCACCCATTGTCATTTGATTGGCACTTTCAAGTTTGTGGTGCCCAAATGAGCATTGGTGTTACACTTTTCAAAACTGGGTTGTTTAAATTTGTGAAAAGTAAAGCAAACTGGGCCTGTAGTCTGAGTATGTGCTGAAAGTCGTGATTAAAAAAACGTATTTACCATCAGATTGTCCTAGCTTTCAAAATATTCCCAGACATTATTCACTCAGAAAATCCCAAGATCACGGCTCCATGAGGAAACTTCACATGCAAAGTTGATGTCATACTACATGATTATCCTGCAGCTGTTGCATCAACATTGAAATTCATCCCAGCTGAACCAGAGAATATCTGAACAGAGAACCATAAATATCTAATGTCTCACATTTAGTGACCCAACGCCTTGATCCTGTTTGAGGGATAATCCTAAAAATGTCACAATCCAAAACATAGAAAAATATCCAGCATTCTTGCTCCATCTTGACATGAAGTGTAGTGATAAAAACAATCTCAAAACTCCCACCAGCATGACAGTAAATCAACATAATATGCTGGTATATTACATTAATTTACATATCATATGATGTGTAAATAGTTCATTTCTTTATGCAAATCATTTCCATGTACATACAAAACAGCTATGTAAAAAAAAAACAACTACATGCCGTTGCACAAACTAAAACAGGTTGAAAATACATGTTTTCAATTAAAAAAAAAAAAAAGAATTATGTACATTTCCAAATGTCTCTTTTAAGTCAATATGCATCTCCCCGCCCATTTACAAACCCCAGATAGGCACACACACAGACACACAGACACACACACACACGCACACACATGCGCTTGTGCACAAATATTTACTCACACTCGAACATTCAGACAAATAAATGTCTCTTTGGCTGGTGTGAAACTGTGGCACCTGCATTGTGTGTATCTGTGTGTGTGTGTGTGTGTTTGTGTGCATGTAATTACATTTTTAAAAAAGCACACGCACGCACAAAAAATAACACTATCTACGGCATAGAAAACAGGTTCAGATGACAGATGTAGTGAACACCTTGATATATTTCTATGCTTCTGCATATATATATCTATATATATAGAGATATATATAGATATATGTATGTGTGTGTAAGGGTTAGCCACAAATATGCCCTTGAGTGTGTGTGTGTGGGTGTACTGTATGTACTGTAAAGCCACATTCGGAGGTGTGACGTGAAATTCTGTAGGAAGGCATCAATAAATAGAGATGTCAGTCAGTCTGTATTTCTGTCTGTGTCCCTGGGTCTGCAGTGTTTGGAGCTCCGGCCGCCTGTCAGTCGCTCTTAGAGTTCTGTGCTGCGTCCAGGTTGACCACCTGCAGCTCCGTCAGGTTACTGCTGCTGCCGCTCGACTGCTGGCCAATCACCATCTGCAACACGACACAGGCACGTCAGCGCACAGCCAATCACGAGCGAGCACATCAAGACAGTTCGACAAACACTCAGGACTGCTGGAACGCTCACCACTTCGCATGCTGTGTGGCGGAAAGTGTCATGAATAATTTTGTGAATAACTTAAATCGTCGCTAATTAGCATCAAACGTGCTCTGTGAAATAGTGCTCCTTGGAAAAAACAGAATAATTAAATCACATGAAATAATTCACTACGCTTCATTTCAAAGGTGCTCTTGGCAACTTTTCACATTAGCGGCTCACGATGATCTTTTGCCTCTTTCATCCTTTAAATATTGTTAGGTTGATAAATGTGGAGTTTACTGCCGGCACTGATTTTGAAATTGAGATTTTTGAAACAGTTCTCTCTCTCTTGGTAACACTGGTGAGTCTTGTTGCTCACTGCTGTCTAGTGATATTTTGGTCTTAAGTACAAGAACAAAATGTGTCTATCTGCCTTGAATTTGTTATTGGGGGTGGATGAATACAGTTTGCCAGTGTTCTTCGGCAGAAAATAGTTCCTGATGAAACTCTTTGCCCCGAGTGCTGTGGATTATGCCGGTTATCTGTGTCATTGTTTTTGGAAAGACCTGCTGCTGTTGAGTTTTTCCCCATGTAACTTTTTCATTGTTTTTAGCTGCACAAACAAACTCCAAACATCAAAGTCCACTGTACTGGGAGACCACAGCAGACTGGAAACCTCATGAAATCACACAGAAGCTACATGGCTTGTCTATACTTGGGGTAAGTGGGCATTTTGGGTGAGCTGTCCCTTTAAAAAGACACCTTGCCTAGTGTAACTTCCAAGTTTCATTTTTAAGATTCATTTAAATTACATCAATCACACCAACAATCACAACATGAGTGGAGCGTGTCACTGAGGACGGTGGGTCCTGACTGTCATGCATTCCTACAGCGGCGTTCTGCTTGGTGCACTGCATGTGTGTGTGTGTGTGTGTGTGTTGTTTCAAGTAACAGGTGTAGCCAGATGCCATCCACATCCATACATGAGAGGCGGCAGGACAAAACCCTGCGCCTCGCTGTGCCAGTGCTCTGTTAGGATGCATTAGTGCAGTCTGTGGCATGCTGGTTGCATAGGGAATATGAGAGTTTCACTTGTAAAATGGAGATCTTTCCGTACTGGGTGTAGCTGCACCGCTGAGACGGGGATCTGCACCGTGCCTGGGGGTGCTGTGAGGAACACCTGAGGGACAGCACCTAAAATCACACACACACACACACATACACACAGGCTTAAATTTGGACATTTTGCAATTAAATGTAGCACATTATACTACAAATCACAAAATACACAACCACACTGAATATTGTCATGTTGGTTTAACGTAACATTCTGTGATTGACAGTTTGCTTGGCATGATCTAAACTGTTTTGATGTGGCAACGCCTGCCCAACTGGTACGTCAAGTAGATTAAACCTCAGGATCATTAGCAAGAAATTACCTACAGCTCTCAAATGCACCATTATTTGGCACCCAGTTCAATCGGAGCAGCGCCTCACCTGTATCCTGGGCCTGTGCGTGGGACACCTGCATGGCGGAGGGACCCTGGGAGAAGGCGTTGAGCACGGCCAGCCCCCCGTCAGCCAGCGCCGGCGTGGAGGCGTACATCACCGTGTGAGGACTGGGGTACATCATGTGACCCGCCATGGACGTGGGCACTGAGGAGGTGACGATGGTTGCTGGGAGACTCACTGTTGCTGGAAGGAGACGAAGGTGAGGAAGAAGCAGGCGGGGGAGGGAGGGGGAGGGGAAGAGAATTGATGTAACACAGAAGGCAAGAAGCATCTGCATATACCGTCCAACAGATGGCGCTGAATCACCACGAGAGAAACACTGCAACCATTTCTCAGCTCGAGTCAGATTTATTGTAATTGCAGCTTTAACAAGTGCACAGAGACAAAAAAATAACCTTGGCGGTCCCAGCTCATCCCAAACAGAGTTCAAATGAAAAGCAAAACAGGGCAAGCATGAGCAACACAAGATAATGCAACATTAAAGCTAAACTAAGCAAGATTTTAAGGGAAAAATATTTTTATTCAGCCTAAATCACAAAATTCCTTTACAATAGAGACGAATGCTCCCCCACTAACAGACCCTATAGTTCATCCTATTTACACAAATGAAATTCTGATGTTGTGTTTGCACACTTCACCCACAGGAAGTGGCGAAATGAAAGAAACACAAACCGCAGTAAGCCTAAACAGCAGCGAGGAAGCTGGACTCAAAACCGCCTCACTTTGGCCTCTCTCATCCCTTTGGTATCCTATCGAGCTTCATTTATTTGTCCCGGTCTAAAGTGTTGCTGGTAAACAGGAACGTGCTGTGTGCAGCTCACTGACGTCACGTCACATGATTTATTGGCATTGAAGTTCAAATATTTCAAACAATTACGTATCTCTGCCATCTGGTGCCACTAGCACACTGAGTTGCCTAATGTAGCTTCAGCAGTATAAGTGTTTTCAATCTGTTTCATGCTTCAGACCCCAAATTGACTTTCATTAAGCTATAAATCCCCATTTGAGGGGATTTTGCCCTCGGGACGCTGATATGAAAAGATAATTTGGTTTTTGTATCAAGTACTAAATTGCTTGCACCTGGATATCAGACCTGAATATTGACAAACAGATTCAGTGTTTTGAGATTAAAACCTCTGGACACCTAAAAGATCCTCGATTTCGACCTACCGGTGGAGTTGGTGGAGGTGTGGGAGATCTCGGGGCTGCTGTCGCTGTTGGAGGTGGACTGGGTGTTGGGGTGGACCTGGATGGCCTGGAGCTGCTGGGGAACCCCAGTGCCTGCAGACACACAGGAGGAACACAGCTGCTACAGTGACTGATGAAACCGAAGCACTTTGTAGCTGTGTTTTTGGAAAGTGCTATATAAATAGACATTATTATGATAGTTATTATTACAGTAAGTCACCAGAGCCCCGGCGCACCACCTAATAAATCTCTGAGTGCTCATGATAGCTTCGTCTTGTTTACTTTTGATCTTGCTCCGTTAGAGCTTTTTTTCATTTGTTTCCACAGTGATGAAACATAGAAGCAAAGCACTTTAAATTAAAAAAAGAGATTAGTGATTAAAAAAAAGTGGCATTAGTATTATTAGAAGTAGAATTACCAGTAGTTGCAGTGGTAGCAGAATTAATTGAACTATTATTTATGAGAATGATGTTATGCAGTGTTTAGGCCATGCAGATCCATGCATAAAGGAAACACAATCTGCACCAGGAAGCAGTAGCGCATTACTATTAGAAGTATTATCTTTGATATCCCGCTGATGCAGAATTAGCAGCCAGCGTCAGACAGCGTGGGGACAGGCTGAGGCAGAGAGGGTCACCTGTGAGGGAGACGGCGGCAGGGAAGCGGAAGACGGCCTGCTGTCCCTGCTGTGGCTGCGGGGCGGCGGCCAGGGCCTGACCATGCTGCCCCTGCAGGGCCAGGGAGTGCTGCTGCAGCTGGCTCAGAGGAATGGTGGGGGTGCCGGGGGGGAGAGGAGTGCCTGCTGGCGGGACACACACACACACAGAGGGGAGGGAGGGGGGAGAATTTATTTAATAGGTGCTACATTGTTTTGAAAATTAAACATCATTACCTCAAGTTGATTTAACTAATAAGCACAAGGAGGTAAAACCATATTTCCTTTCTGAAAAATCACTGCGCCAAGGTGTTTAGTGACTTACTGATAAGTAAGAAAAAAATGCAAATGTTCAATAAATATTCATTTTCAAAATCAATAAATAATTAAACTATTTATCTACCTAGCATCCTAGTTCTTGTGAAGTAGCTAACTAATGTGGTTGCTAGGGGACAGATACAATAAGCAGGAGTGATTTTATATTAGTGCATTTAAGCAATACATGCTAAATGGTTAGAGGTGCTAAATTAAAGCTTATTCTTTTATAAAATACCAATGAAAACAATGCAAATGTGCAATAAACGTATTTTTATTCAGTGATTGTTTGATAAAAATGTAATGTTCATCTGTCGAGCATTATATAGTCCCTGAGCAGTCGCTAAACCACGTTTGCTAAGTGACATGCAAGTATTAAGAGGTTAGTGCATTAGTGTTTAAATTGTTATGCATTCAAAGGTGTTTAATTATCAAGCATTTGACTGTGGCTTCAAAGATGAATCAGCCAATCAGAACTGAGGACTGAAACTGTTTCTTAACACACAATACTGCTCTAATAGTTTGTTAATTCCCCATCATTTTCACGCTGTCAATAATTTTGTGAGTTGTTTTTTTTTCCTTCCTCCAAATGACACCTCTCTTATTTTAGAAGGGAACTCTTGAGTTACACCCTCACATTTGATCATATGCTCCACAGACAGTTGCTTCATTAGGGCAGGCAGGCCTTCCCAAGCTGTCAGCTGAGGAGGTTTTAGTGTGGGAGGGTGTGTTGTTCCACCTGGCACTGCTGCTATGTGCCAGACAGGTGGTGGAGAGGACAGAGAGGGAGGGAGGGAGACGGACAGAGAAGAGATGGGGGGAAGGGAGGAAGGGAGGGGGAGACAGATGACAAGGATGGCAGAGGAAGAGGAAGGCAACAAAAGAGGGGAGGAGGAGAGAGAGAAAGAGGCGGCGAGGGAAAAAAGGAGAAGGAGAGGCTCCCTAGCTGTCCTTCAGCTGTCCGTCAAAATTACACACAGGACTTGTTAGCGGGCGTCACATGTCTGCCAGGTCAGCCATGGCAAAGCAGAGTCAACCAACAGACTCACAACAAGTAGCGAGTAACAGTACTGCCAGTACTCAGTGGCATCAGGCCTATTCAGTTTTGTGCATTGTGCAACACATCCAAGAACCTCAGATGGTACAATGGCATCATAATATGGAAAAAATAGTCTGTACTGGTGTCGATTAGTTTAGTTTAAGTGCTTCTCAAACATTTTTATATCACAAATCAACCAAAAAGACAGGACATGAACCCCTATTACAGGAAACCCAACATGATGTTTGCTGTTGTTAATTAACTTTATAGAAAGAAGTTAATTGGAATAATTTCTAATCAATTTGGTTAAAGTGAAATTTAAATATTCCTCATTTTGCCGGAGGATCCCAACCCCTCGAACCCTCTTCACTTCACACCAAATCCACAATGTGAAGTCATCCCCAAAACCAGAGCGTAGTCTCCTCCTGTGTGGTGAAGTAGATTTCCCTCGCGTGTCACGGTGTGTCTGTGAAGTCCTCTTAATGAAGGGTCATGTCTAGTTCAGGACTGCTCTGTCACAGAGCTCAGGCTCCTCAAAGTACGCCTCAATTATAATTTCAGCACGAGCCACTGATCCTTCATTGAATATTCATGACTAATTATGGCCCCTGTTCGTCAGCCCCCTTTGCCAGGTCTATTGTGTCCCTCTCACCTAATTATTCCTCTCCCAGAGTGGCAATCAAAGAAGGGTCCTGTCGCCTATACATGCGGCTTTCCTGGATACGGGGCCTTTGTAAAACCCAAGGAGGCTGAGTGTCGGTGACTTGCTATGAAGTGCTGCTGCATGATGTAAACAGCTTGGAGACCGAGGCACGACTGCATCTAGATGACGGCTGAGGTCATGACACCGTCCTTTTAAATTGTAATCATGTCATAAGCTGGACAGCGCCTGCAGAAGTGTCTTTTCTTAACCAAAGTTGGGATCAAATGACTTAAGAATGACTAAAATCTATGGAGAAACATACAAACAAGAGCAGGAAATTGCCAAAATAAAAGTCCTGGTTGCTGAGGACCTGATTCCAAAGGTTTGCCCCTTCCATACCTGGCATGAATGTGAAGCCACTGGGCAGCTGCATGACCCCAGGGGAGGCGCCGGTGGTCTTGAGGACGGTACCGTTGGCGCTGACATTGCTGCTGGCAGAGACCGGTGCCAGGTAGTTGGTGATGGGGAACGAGGGCCCGCTGCTCACCTGCATGGTGGTGGAGGTGGTGGGCACGGTGGACTGGGCACTGCTGGCGGTGCCCGGCAGGCTGGCCACCGTGAACGAGGGCTTCAACGTGTCCTGTGGTGCAAAAAAAAAAAAAAGGCAAAGCCAAAAAAACACAGAGAGATAAGACTGGGCCAGATCACATAATGAAAGTAAAACTGCAACGGATTCTGTTGAAAGCGGTGTAAAGGCGCTAATCTTGACTTTCTGGAAGTTGCTGCCGTTTCGAATCGGCGCCGCCCGGCTACTCTGACCATGCTAAAAGACGCTGAATCCAGATGTTGCAGAAGTCCGGTGGAACACACCTAAAACAACACGGTTAATGGGGCTTTTCCTCATGCAGCAGCTGAAACCAGAGCCCTCACACAGGACACAGAGAGAGGATGGAGGTGGGAGGCAGAGAAGTCGGTGCCTGCAGTATTTTCAAGGATGAATGGATGGGTGACAGAGACCAGAATGGGTTTGAATAGAGTCTGTGCAAATAATCAGTCAGACTGGATGATAGGGACAAAATGAAACACCGTGATCTGACCAAATACCTTGGTGATTTTTGGTGTTTTCATAAAATTTACACTACAGAGATTTGATGAGTCAAATGATAAAGTGGCATCACTTTACTGTGGTGCAGCCTTGAAAACCAGTAGAAAGACACTTTTGCCATGTCAGAATATTAAAATATCCAAAATTGCAGACGATATCTAGTCTCATGTTACAGTATCAATATATCAGCCACTACTACAGGGTAGAGTGAGATTCTTGGGCCCATATGTAAAATAGTACAGAGACCATCTTTGTTAACAAATCGACTTTCCAGCCAGGAGGGACAAAAAGCTCTGTTGAAGTTGGGGAAAAAATGACATTATACAGGATGACATTTGGACATTGTTTAGGACATTCATATGGCAATGAGTATAAAAACAGAACCTTTTCTCCTGCACCAAAAACCTATTCCATACCTTAAAACGTCTGAGACATAGAAACAGATATATAAATCATATCATGTGTATATGCACATGGCCGTGCACGCTCTGAGGATCGTGACACCAGACGCCAGACATGCCTCGTATTTTGATAAGATGCAGTCAAGACCAAATGGACTATCTAGCATGACATCTTTAAACAAGACTTCTTGTAAACGATCGCATCTGGCTTGAGATCAAAGGTGCAGAGAAGTAGCGCTGCACCATACACTGGTGTGAACATCAATTGAACGCATAAAAAAAGAAAAAAAAAACACACACACAGGATGTTTTGGTGAGTGGGCTGTGAGAAGAGGAGGGTAGGCGTCAGGCCAGGATCATAAAGCACATCTAAATCAACCGTGGCTGTTCCTACACTCTCATATAGAGGCTCCTCATGATACTAATGATCTGTAAAAGCAGAACAGCATTGAGCCTATACAATATAAGAGTCGGTCAGAGTGCGTGTTCAATATTCTCTGAGGATTCGTTTCCGACTGATTAAACATGGATGCAGAGAAAAGGGCCGGGACAAATCTGTAAGGTCAGCATTTTAATTAGTTTGCATTAACGCCGGAGATGGCGTTCACTGCAACACGGGACAAGTGGAGTGTCCCATCAAAAAGTGAACAGGAACTGGGACTGCAAAAAGCCTGCAATCCTGAAATCCAACGAATTACCAGTATTGGAGAAACAGACTCAGCAAATCTTCTCTTAGCAAACCTGGAGAGCAGCACTGTTGGTTTTTATATGTGACTGATTACATGTGACTGGGTGAGAGGTGGAAGATCCAGCATGGACTGCACTGATAAGGCCTCGCAGCCATGCAAAGCCACACACACACACGAGCAAATCAAGGAACCGGATCCTGGTCTGCAGCTGCATTACACTACTGTACAAATTTGTTAAGATTATAAACAGTGAACCCTCATTAAGTGACTGAAGAGCAGGCAGGATTTTCTTTTCAATTTAGTTCAAACGCCCGTGAAGAATTCATAAATAAACAATCAAGGGTGTCACAGTTGAGTCATACTTGCAGTCCTCATGACATGCAGATGGCAAAGCAGGTTTTATCTACACGCCGCTCTGAATCAACAACGGCATACTCCACTGCTGAGCTGTCACTCACTTTCCCTGCAGCTCGGGATCCGAGCCTCGCCGAGGGGCTCAGCTAGTCCAAGGTCCTCCGGCTCTTTAGTTAAACAGAAGCTGGAAAACTGAAGCGGGAGGAGGAGGGGGGGAGGGGCACGGCGAGTACTCACTGCTGTTTCAACCGGAGAGGAAACCTGAATGAATTCACACAGAAATAATCTATCATCCATCTACTATCGCCGCCATCGGCCCCGTCATCCATCACACGGTTGGCGATCAGAACATGACAGCTGTCAGCGCCTTTGTGTTTTCCCAGGAGACTTCCTGTTTTGAATGAATTTGACCAGATTCCACGTTGGCAGAGCAGATATAGCATCATGATAAACCTCAAAACAATGAATCTACCGTTGTCTGTAACAGTTAAAGAGCAGAAGAAGACAAAAAATAGCCGCTCGGCCCAGCAGTGCCTCTGGTGTTGGATTACCTTTAAACAAGCCAACTGGAGCCAAGCCAAGAAAACTAATAGAAAATATACCTATCGGTGCTTGGAGCATCACAGTGGCAAGTCGCACTTATTAGCCACAGTGGTGAGAGAGTGTGTGAGTGTGTGTGGCAGGAGAGGGGGCTGCAAGGGGTTGGGACAGGGTAACAGGGGACAGGGGACGGGGAAAGGATAAGGGTGAGAGTACAAACAGCTGAGGGTGCAGACAGCTGGCGGGAAACCTGAGCACCTCTGAAGGAGAATTAACCCCTCCCGCGCCAGCTGAGGCGGCAGGAGGCCACGTGTAAAGGCGGCCGCCATCTGACGCGTTACAGCTCTCTCGCCCCCGGCCTCCGAGGGGCCACACACACAGGACTCGGTGAGATCCCTGCAGCGCGTAAAAGAAGCGCCATGGCTTTGCTAAAAAAGGACAAGGTCATCATGTTCTAGGCTTTTTTTCCCTTCACAAATCAATGGCTCATCTCACGACACCTACTCAGGTCCAACAGGCTGATAGAAAGGAGAGAGGACTGAATAGGGGTGATAGCTCGGGTAAAAGCTGTTCAGGCTGCAGTGGGCTGCTTGGTTCTCTGGGTTTTCGTCTATCTGCTAGCCCAGGACCCTCGGTTTAGTCAAGCTCCCACTATCTGTGACCTACATATCAGTGCACTACTGACCCACTGCTTTGTTTGACCATCGCCATGTGTCTCCTGTTCAACTGGCCATTCTATAAACAGCGCTGGCTTTTAGTTCAGAGTCAAGGCAGCACATAGTAAACATAAGCCACAGTGGTGTAATGCATTCCTCCAGACCAGAAGTGAGAGGAGAGGACGCTCTCTCTCTCTCTCTCTCTCTCTGGTGCGGTTGAAACCTTTGGACGACATCATTTCCCCCTCAAGTCCCGTCAATGTCCTGCGTCTTCTGATGTAATCTTCACTTGCACGTACAGAGGAAACGATCACACCGCTGGTTATTCAGTTATGACGCAGCCTGGACTGTACGGGAGCAAAACCTGCTCCTGGACGGCAGCGTTTAATACAGTTTATCTTACAGAGTCACACAGGAGACGTGTGTAACTTGGTCACTGATAAGCAAAACGCAATTGCCACCACTGACGGACTTAAGTCAAATATATACTTACAATTCGGGCTGTTTGATATATGGATATAATCGTATTGTGATATAAAACTGGATATTGTTTGGGATTTTTTTGTTTATTGTCTTTTCCTGGTTTTAAATTCTGCATTACAGTAAAGGAATGCATTTTTTTTAACTTATTGGACTGTCATATCCAGCTTGGTCATCATATCCAAATTACTAATAACTTTCTTGTGCGTAAATATCTTATGAAAGCAACAACAGCCATCTCTACGGTACTGGAACAATAACAACATCGAGGTATTTGATCAAAGAGATTGAGATATTTGATGTTTCCATATCGCCAAGCCCTACTTACAATAATCCTATTGTGGTGCAATACAGTGAACTTTGAAAATAAAGATACAATACGTATCGACAAGATAGATAAACTTCATCTCACAAATTAAAAATGTTGATCTCCACATCCCAAACTTCCTCCTTTTAATTTTCCGATCATGACAGCTTCACCGCTGCTTTCACCTCTTAGGAAAATCAAACCGGCCCTCGAAGAAAACACTGACCTGGGGAAAGTTGCCACTTAGTATAATGAAACATCAGAATTTAACAGATGAATTCTGAATTTATTGTCGGTAAGAACGGAAGGCCGGGCCGTTTGGAGTAAGTAATGGATCCCTGGGACTCATGTATCAGTCTGTGTAGCCGGTGAAAGTGCCCTCCTCGACATGCAATTTAATCCATTTTACAATAGGGGAACATTATGATGCTCAAATTACAGCAAGATCTCCAGTCACTGCACGCTTCGCCCCTTCTTACACTCGCTGTGAAAAGACTAAAATCCTAATGTAAAGGATCAGTAGAAAGAATTTAATTAGTAAAAATATGCAAACCCTGAGAAAAGTCAGCAAATCTTAAATACACAAAGGGTCCTCAAACGTTGCCTCAAACTTTGCTACAGAGACCTGAAGAAATTCAAACCAAAAACTGGAAATTATTTTTGCAGAGTTAGTTTAATACTGCTAGTTTAAAAAAATAGGATTTCTTAAAGGGATCTTCACAGTAGAGAAGATTAGTTTCATTGTCGATTATCTTTTTTTAGATTCATCTATTAATCATTTAGTTTATGTGTCAAAAAATGACAAATACTCATGGAAAGTGATCAAAGCCAAAAGTGATGTTTTGAAATTGCTTCCTACGTCTGACCAGCAGCCAAAAAACCACAAAGTATTCAATTTATAATAATACGATTAGAGACAAGTAAACAAAGCTTAGCTTCTTCATGATCTTTGTGAACACAGAATCAGAAAAAGCTCTGGAGTTTTACTTCGATCATAAGACAAAAACGACTAACTGATTATCAAAATCATCATTTTCAGTTGCTCCACTCATCGATTAATCATTCCAGCACTGCTTCACAGCACCAGCAGAAGTATTTTCTGGGTTGTATATACAGTTAAGAGCGTACTTTGCTGCCCTCACATTCCCTCACATCGTCCTAAACATCCCGATACGAAGGCTGAGGAAATCAGAGAATGATTAAACGGAGAAGGACACAAATGATTCGCTCTTTGCGAGGGATTAAATCATCCCAAATTGAAGGTGACAACTGGCAGGCTCGTCCAGTGCTGGTTGGAGTGCCCATTGTGCAGCCTACTGGTGGCTGGCCCTCTCCTAATCTCCCATTTGCTGGCTCCCATCTCCAAGTCTGTCACCCTGCCAGCAACATGGAATTTGCGGCTCCGTTTGGGACTGCTAAAAAAGGCAAGGCAGCCCAAGTGGAGGAGGTGCAGCCAATGGCGGCTGACCTGTCCAGTTGCTTGCTGTAAAATAAGGGGATGAGGGGGTGGGGAGGTGGAGGGGGGTGACATAACGTTGCTTTCCTCCCCCTCTGGCAGAGCAACA
>OMLF01050020.1:0-28219 GCA_900302615.1 Holocentrus rufus
CCCCCCTATCTCATAAACTTGACCTAGTAACACATTTAGATTGAAATCTAACTGGCACTCTTCATGTAAGGACATGTGCAGGCAGAGGGAAACTGTCAGCGTCGTGTGTGTGTGTGTGTGTGTGTGTGTGTGTGTGTGTGTGTGTGGTGTGACCGATCAGCTGTTACTGCATTGGCATGTTCGATTCAAATGAACCTTGTTTCATATGCAGTGAGACAGTGTTTATATGGGATTCTGGCATGTCGCTGTAGGTGTATCCAATCATCGCTCTATCTCAGTGATTGGACAGATATAGAATTCAGCCCAACCCGATGCATATGCACACATGCTGGGATACCCATAACACACCTACAAGCACAGACATGCACAGACTTGCAGACTTGCTGGCACACGTGCATGGGGGAACACACATGCACACACACGTACACCCTCACACACACACACATACAAAGAGGTTTCAGAAGCCTTTGCTGGTAAAAGACTATTTCAGGCCCCGCTGGCTAACGTGAATAAAGCTCCATTAACTCTATCTCTCTCTCTCTCCCTCCTTCTCTCTTTCTCCTCTTTCCTCTCTGCCTCTTGTTTCCTCTCTCCCTCTCCTTCTCTCCTCCTCTCTCCCTCTGTCTCTCTTTTTCTTTGCCTCCGCCTCTATCCATCTAACTCTCCTTCTCGTCCCTCTCTCTAATATATCCCCTGCAGCCATTTTCAGGACTCTACAGGGAGGGAAGCAATCTTAGATTTATTTTACCTCCAATTTCCAATTTGAGAGGCCCCTGCAGCTAGAGGCGAATCTTCAGAGGGCCTGATGTGAGTCGTCCTGTTAAATTAAAGTCTGTAAAAAAGGGGGGAATATTTCAATGGCTCCCCGTGTTTCTAGATAGGGCAACAAGACGGAAACACCGGCCGTGCTCTGTACACAGAGCCGCATGCATCACTAACATCGTGGCTTCTGGAGCGAGGATTCGGGACTTGAAATGGGCCCTTTGCCGGCGAGTGGCGAGTTCCCACATGACATGAGAGGTAACACGATTCAATGAGGCTCAGACCCAAGGTGAGACTGAAATGGACCCAAGGCTGAAAGGGATTGAAAAAACCCAGACTTTTATGACCACCCTGGTTATTGAGTGGCCCTCATGTGACTAGAGAATCCCTTAAATAGGGATGATAGGCTGTAAGAAGAAAAGTCTAGTCTTTGTCTAAGGGATGCTGCATGACCTTGACTTGTTTTTTTGTATTCTTGGTTTCAGAGTATATCCAGGGTGTTTCCTGTGTGTCATCATTGCCAAACAAATGGATACACAACAGTTGCATAATGCAATGAAAGCGCTCTTTGTATTTGTTGTGCTTTCATTAACCTGAGCCCCTGGAAAATAATATCTGAAACCCCACCTATTCACTAAATGCCCTTTGATACTTTGTTACCACTGAAAAAGAAGAAGCCTTGTAGTCCCCATATGCCCAGTCCCAAATCCTCACACAAAGACGTCTTTCTTTTTCTCTTTTTCTTTCTTTCTTTCTTTCTTTCTTTCTTTCTTTTTTCACACAAACTCTCTCCAAACACAAATTATTAACACAAATTATTCTCTTTCTCTCTCTCCCTCTCTGTCTCTCACACACACACACATACACACAAACACACACGTACTCTCAGATTCACGCGCACATACATATAGCACCCCTATTCCCTCTATTCGGTGTATAAAGCCTGGAGACAGGTGTTGGATTAGCTTTCTGGAAGAAAAGAGCTCAGCTCCTTTGATAGAGTCGAGCTGGCCTGGAGAGCAGGGAGGCAGGTGCACCGCGAGAAGAGAGGAGGGGAGAGAGGCGCCTCCACATTCATTGGCTCTCTGGTGTGTGTGTGTGTATGTGTGTGTGTGTGTGTGTGTGTGTGTCAGGGGCTGCAGCCCAGTCATCCCTTCTATTGAGAGAAACAGTGGGGGGGCTGGGGGTGCTCTTGGCAGTGCTGGGTCCTGTAATTGGAGAGCTTGGCGAGGCCAGAAGTGAAGCGTGGTTGGCTGTTGCCACGTGGCGACAGTTGCTCGCCAGCCGGCAAGTCTGCGCATGTATGTGTTCGCACCCACACTCTAACACACACACACACACAGGCACACACATGCTGTGACACACCCCTATATTTGTGAGTGCCTTCCATTGACTTACATTCATTCTAACCCAAATCCATTTCCTCACCACATCACTTCTGAAAAAATCGTCTTTGTCATTTCAATTTCAATCCTTCATCATCAAATCGAAACAGTGTCTTTATTCTTTGGTCTGACCACATTTTAACAACAGTTAATACATACATTACATACACACACTCACATAATTCTACACACACATGTAAGCTGCCAGCCTGTAACCACGGTAACAGGGGGAGTGCAAAGGAGGCCTCTTCCAGATGCTTTTGTTCTTAAGGACATCCCTCAGAGACTGCCCGCCATAACACCATGGGACTGTCAGACACACACACACACACACACACACACACACTCACACACTCACTCACACACCTCTAATCCTCCAATCTGAGGCTTTTCATTTAAATGAGCAATTAGAGAAAAAGAAAAAGAGGGGGAAAGAGAGCAGAAGTAGAAGGGGGTGTGGAGGGGGGGGAATGACAGCCATATGGAGCTACAGAAGACAGAAAGAGATCTAGATGGGAGAGATACTGTAAGGAGAGATACTGTACTGTTTGTGTTGTGTTAAAAACCTTAGACCTACCAGCTGGCTGGCAGGTGCAAGCCTGTCTATAGAAGGTCCAGTCAGGTTTGATGAATTCGGAGAACTACCACTCTACATAAGTTCATCCAGTTCCTATGCATTATAATTTCTTTTTCTTTCTTTCTTTCTTTCTTTTTCTGGTGCTTTTATGTTTGAAGCAAAACAGTTTGCTTTCTCTCAACACAACTTGAGAGAACAAGAACACAATAGACATAATATCCCATATAAGATTAACCTATTGCCTTGGCCATTAAAGTTTAAACTCCAAAGTACAGCGAGCAAAACTGTGGAATATACAGCATCTACATTCTTAAGCCTGCTGTATAATTCATGCAGACACAAGCTGAGTTTGCGCGATCAAACTGATGAAATTGCAGCCAATATAACAGAACTGGCTGCATTTGTGAGTCACGGGCCACTGAAACATCATGGCTCATAAACTCAGTGATCTCACAAGATTTAATTCAATGATCATGAAGTCTGAAATGCAGCCTGCGTGTTGTGGATTACATTCTCAGCCGATTGTATAATAAATTAAAAGGTTAGCCAACAGCTAATTTTAGGCAAGCAAAGCAACTTCAGGAGGACAGCAGCAACTCATAACTTAGATTTGAGGGAAAGTCGCACACTTAATAGACTATATAGTTAAAGGATAATTCTGGCACTTTTAGTGCCGGAATTTAGTGCCGGTACTTTTAACATTCAGCCATGACTTTGGAAATAAATCCAATAAATCCAGTTCCTCGATGTCTCAGGTTATGCTGTCTCCGATGAATGGTCAGCTCTTTTAAGATTCGCCAATTCGACCTTTTTTTTTTTTTTTTTTTTAAACATCTGAAAATGCCCCAGTTCTTGCTCAATTTTGTACTGTTTCCAAAACATTTTGTCCCTATTAATCATTTAGACCCAAAAAGATGGGAAAATAGGACCCACGTTTAAAAATACTGGAAGTATCCTTTAATGCACCCAGCACAAGGATATATTTCAGGATGTGTTTGGCCTTAAAACAACTATTTTTATATTTTCATTTTACTTGTCATAAATGTGCAAGATGCATTGGTTGTGTTGTAAAGTGTGTTGTCCTCATTCAACATGAGCTCCACTAATCATTTCTGTACAGTGTTGTGCTAGCCCTGTTAGCATGTAGCCGTGTTAGTATGAAACCCTGTTAGCAGCGTGTTCCTTTAATGTCTTGGTTAAAGTTATGGTTATGTAACTATAAAACTGGTTTAGGCAACTAAAACAGGCTTTGGTCACAGATACATAAGAAGAACTTTAGCTACATAAAAGTTAAAACTTACCTCAAAGTTGAAATCGTCAAAGTATGAACTGAAATATCACATGATCTTGGTCATCAGTTGAGGGCAGAGTTGAAGGCAAATGTTGAACACCCATTCACCACATTACTTCAGTGTCATACTACTACCTTTTCCCATTTCTTCTCTCACCTTTCAATGCAACAAGCATGCATTTGCATTTTAAGAACACGTTTCACGAAAAGTTCATTAGATGGTCGAGGACTGGTTAAACCAAGAGGAAACATCTCAACGTCTCTGTAAGCACAACTATGTAGCTATTACCTATGAGTAATTTAGCATAGCCATTTCCTTGTTACTGCTTAGCAGCACTTACCTGAGCAGCTTAACACAGAGAGAGAGAGAGAGAAAGAGAGAGAGAAAGAGAGAGAGAGAGAGTGCAGGGGGGAAGGAGAAATTTCCAGTGTGATTAATTGTTTTTAAGTGCGTCTCTCATAAGTGATGTTGTGCCTGGAGAGAAAAGCAGAGACTATTAGAGCTCAGACCAATACATCAACCCCCACAGACCCGTGACTGATGACCACTCACCGCAAGCGCTGGTACAATTAAAATGGGGGGTAGGGGAGGATCACTATGTAAAGGCACACCATGCTAGCTGTGTGTGTGTGTGTGTGTGTGTGTGTGTGGTGGGGGGGTTGAAGGTGAGGAGGTGCGTCAGAGTTCAAACAATATCACTTGCCATTATTTGTGATGATGTACAGCAGGCTCCTGATTAATACCTGCACAATATATTACAGACAGAAACATTCACTTTCTCCCAGGCTTCTTTGTGCATCGGAATTCTGGATCGGGATAAAATGTAATTTGCACCTGTCACCTGCAGCTAAACTTGTGTCATGGCCGCACATTATCTTACGCGAGTGCCCGGAAACATACCCACCAATCTTAGACAATTAGTGTAAGTTTTCTTTTGTACCACAACTACTTAATAGTGGCAAGCAATGCATCATGTTTTCCACTTAGGCACTTGGAGTCCTGATCTTCAAAAATTAATAATAGTCCACTATTGCACTTTAATACACACAAAAAAAGATCAAAGTTTAATTTTTACTGGAAAAATCAAAGAACTGTGTTGCTATACCATCATAATTAAGAGAAATAGGCTAATATTATATTTTATCCATATTTCCCTTAGTATATTTACATGACTAATCTCTTTAGAAATCCTTTACTGTGGCTTTACTGCGCTAACCTGATTCTCTGCGTCCCCCTGAAGCTCTTGTTTGTTAATAAATGATTACAGGAAACATTAGCAATGGCTGTTTTCTCATAACCAGATTTGTTGAAAGGCAAGTAAAACAGATAGCCTTTGGCCACACTTTTATTGCATGTATATCATTAGTGAGGGAGGCAGATGTGCTAGGTTTACATTAGAATTTTCAAATCAGTCATCTGGGTTTCTCTCCTCTAACTCCTGTTCTCCTCCAACTTAAAGGAGAGCTGATGAATAACGAGAGTCTCCTCCAATGTTTGGTACCACTTCTTCTCCACAACCATTCTGTCATTTGCTTAGAGTGCCTTGAATTATTGTGAAATTAAAGCACTGGCCCCAGATTTCCCAAGTGTCATTGAAACAGCTGTAACTGTAATTATAATTGTACCATAACATGACCATGTGACATTTCTATGATTCTACTTCAGGGCCTCAGTTGCATAAAATACTTCAAATATATATGAATAGGGATGATGATGATTATAATGTGGGACCAGTTTATCACACTGGACCAGTCTTCATAAACCATTTCTCCAATTTACAGATACTTTATTCAAGTGTGCCTCTATTCTTTTGAGCTGTACCAATACTGGCGCAGTTTCATGTGTGTACAGCATAACTTCGATTGCTTTGTCGTACAGTGAAAGATCATTTCCAGTGGAGTGACACTGTTTTTTTCCCCTGCAGTCAGTGGTTTGTGAAATACAGCAAGGCCCGGGTGGAAAGTGCAAACTTCAAGCTCTGGTGTGGCAGAATGACAGAGAAATCAATAAGTTGAAGAATGGACAACAACACCCAGGCTAAGGTTCCTGAGATGGATGGATGTGGTGTCTTTCCCTCTCATCTATCATAAAAAATGAGCGGTGGGGAGGACAAATGCAAGAACAGTAAGATTGGACACCCAGTGCAAAATGTTGATAAAACTTTTGCCCTATTTAAACCATCCCAAAATCAACCATGATTAACTGTGACCTATGAAATTCAACATCACCTTTTTTTTTTTCTTTCCTCATAGGCTTTCTTGTAGCGTCGTGAGTTTAATTGCTTCAAGAAATCTTCATGAAATCTCTCAGTATAAATGTACCTTTGGGTGCACACGTTGTAATTACAACATATGGCTCTTCACCTGATGTCTGTGTCATCTCCTCCCTGCCTTTCTTGACACTTTGTACTGCACAAGATGTAAAAAGGCAGAAATGAAATTAATCTTATATAGAGAAGCTAAGGGAGCCATTGACCAAGCCATAGGTTATAAGACAGGAGCTGCAGTTACTTCCTGATTTCGTTGGATGTAATTTCAAACACACACTTTTAACAGATTGCTGTCTCAATCTACTTCATCTGCTTACAAATGCTACAAATGCTGTTCCAGCAGGAGGCATAGCATTTATAAACAGCGCTACCTGATGCTCATATTCAGAATAATTTAAAGCATAAGCAAACATTAGAAGTACATATTGAAGAATTTTATTGATTGCATTTTGTTTGAGAAAAATAGTTTTGTTTTTTTTTTGTAATGGATTTTATTTACTGAATATATGCCATTTTGTGACATATTTGTGACAAATGCAGTAAACATACTCATCCAGGCAGGTCAGTTTACAACAAATTGTTATTTACAATGATGATTAGGTAAAACATAAGGAGTATGTAATACTGCTGTGACCGAGACAGATCTGTCAGGTCTGTGCTCAGCATTAATTCACTGTTGATGCAGAACCCATGACGTCCAGTAGATGTCAGTCTTGCTAATAGAACGTTTTAGACTGCAATGCTGGTGTTTACAGGGAGGTACAAGAACAAGAAATGATGTCTTTGTAGTGAGCTGGTAGAACGATTTATCAGTGGAGACCATTTATAATAAAGCCATTATAGAGGATAGGGGACAACATTTTGAATTACTGCATCAGCAGATCTCATCCATGTGTTGCAGTTTCTATGATCCAAAAGGCCCAATCCATAAGTGCCATATGATGCCCCTCTCAGCCCACACAGTTTCCCCATGTCTCAATAATAGTTTTGTGGATTCAAGACTGTTCTCACTCTGAAACGCATTGTCTCTATGCAAAAGTACTCACATTATGTTGATTCAGACTGAGCCTTATACAGAGTTTTAGGCTGCAACAGGTTAAATCTTGAGTTATGATGGATTAACACAGTTACAAAAAGATTGTTTCCAACTACAAGTCATTTTCTACAAATGAATAAATAAAAACATTTCAATAAATACAAAAATAATTTTTTAAAAATGCTTCAAAATCCCATTTATTTATTAGCCAATGTGTTTATGTCTGTATACCTGTATCTCCCTGCTGTGATAGTGAGGCTGTGTCAGCAACTAGCTGATCATTGTTGTGGTATATTGTTTGCTTGAATTTGCTGTGATGACAACAAAACAACTTTGGCTCACTCTGCAACACACTTTGAAATCTGACGCATATTCAACATGACTTCATTATCAGGCTCTAAGCTGACCAGTGCCAACAAGACTGCTGTGATGAGTACCATCGCAACATGCAGAGAATTAACAAATTTGGTTGGGGCTCAAATTCATACTACAGTACATATGGTTCTGAATAATACCTTTTGAATATCATGCAGTTAAGCATAAATGATGATGCACTTTAACTTTCTGTATATCCATAATAGCCAGAATACCTTAGACTAAATCAGTTTGGAGCTCATTTTGAGGGCTGTGTCAAGGATTTGAGAGCTACAGGTTCCTATATATTTGGTTCAAGTTTGAATTGTGTAGAATAGGTTCTAGTGAGGTTGGTCTGGTTCTGAAAGTGTTGGAGGAACATTTGCATCTGCAGCTTGTTGGAACAAAGATGACTGTAGTCGTAAATGACCATCAATAATTTAAGATATTACAATGTCTGTTTTGTTTTATGCACATATATAGTTACTGTATGGCTGTAATTATGTTTGTTTTGATGCCTTGATTGTTTTTCTATGTGGGCAGAAGTGCTTTTATTTTGAAATTAGTATTACATTGATAAGTCTGAAATTGACAATGTAACATGTTTGCTAAAAGAGTAAACTGTTCACTAAAATTATCGAAATTATCGAAACACCTGCTGAACAGATACAAGGTAAAGGAAACAACTGTCTAGGAGATTACAGTGAGAACTGTTTTGTTGTACTGATGAAGGTGGCATATTTGTATTGAGTTATAAGTTAACTTGTTTAGGAACTCGACATAATGGAGAATTAGTTCACTAGCTAACTGTTATAAGGGAAGCACTGCTGCATATTGAGGATATAAGGATGGGTAGCCCGCTGATATTTTGTTCGTTTGTGTAATTCTCCAACTAAAACAACATCGGTCCTCTTGATCATATCCCAGCTGGGTTAGCTACTGTAACATCATGTGCACGTTTACAGGATATAATGCTCCATATTTGGAGGAGTTTTGCATCCATAAAATTATTTGTATTACATGTTACTAGGAATTTGTTGTATTGCACTGCTTACATATTGGCTAGCTATTGATTAGGACTCTCTTTTTTGCACATAAATTCCAGCTAGCTAGCATGATGTAGTTTACATTGTCACTTACCTTCTTATCTTTAGCTAGTGACGTGGTATCTGTGCAAACTACAACATAAAAAAAAGTAAACAATGACAAGAAAGAAAGTAAGAAAGAAAGAAAGAAAGAAAACATTCACATGCACATGCACATGCATATTAACTCAACTGCTTTAGTGTTTACTGTCCTTTACTGCTGTCTGTTGGACTTGTTGCTATGTGTCTTGGCTTAATGCCAAGCTCTACATGGATTACTCTAATATTGCTTTTGCAGTTGAGCATCCCCTGACTGACTGACTGACTGACTGACACAGGTGCACTGTGATGATTAAGGTGGTGCCACTATGGGAAAACAGTAGACTAGTGTGAATTACAGTTTGAAAGA
This sequence comes from Holocentrus rufus, assembly GCA_900302615.1. Taxonomy (NCBI): domain Eukaryota; kingdom Metazoa; phylum Chordata; class Actinopteri; order Holocentriformes; family Holocentridae; genus Holocentrus; species Holocentrus rufus. The sequence goes on from OMLF01050020.1 coordinate 9,170, forward strand.
CCAGACCCCAAAGTAAAAAGGTGAAATAAAATCACCTCCCTCACATATATAAAAAGTTACTGCACAACACTATTGTTGCAACACTTCTGTACACATCCACATATTCAGATTTTGCAGCCATCTTTGACATGAACTGTTGTTGACTGTTGTCAAGCTCAGGTGTTGGAATCTCATATTGCTATCCACCATGGTAATAATTATAAATTGGACCGCACTGATATGAGTCTTGCTGCCATCAACTATTATGATGACTAAATATGAAGACCTTTCTCCTGGGGCCTATCAATTGACCTGGCTTCCCATCATTTACAGGAGAATATGACAAAGTGTTTGACTGTGGTGACAGCATTTTCAGTGCAGTCTTTGGACCAATATTTTTTATGTCAGGGGCAGTCGATTAAACTACCTGAACAAAGCCAAAGCAACATTAAAGTTTGAAACTGTTGCATGCAAATCCAATGTATGAGATATTCCACAAACTGTGATATCTCATTGCAAAACAATGCAAACATGGCAGTGAAAGAAGTTAGCAGGGTGTGAGACCAACACATTCACATAACAGAGATACACATTGTTTGTCAGTGTGGCACCAGTGTCTAAATGTTCTTTTGTTTTCTGTCGCTATGACTAATAATCTCTCTTCCTCTCTCTCCTCTCTCACTCTCTCCTTCCATCCTCCTTTTCTCCCTAATGAGCTGTGGTCTGTTATCAGTCATTACAGGAAGCGTGATTATCCAACTAGCATTCTGCACACGTTCACAGATAACTTCCTGAAGGTGACCTTTTCAGGTTGCCATGGAAACCGCCTCTCTCTGCTCTCAGATGCTCAGCTTGTACAGAGAGAGAGAGAGAGAGAGAGAGAGAGAGAGAGGCAAGGAGACAGACAGAGAGAGAGGGAGAGAAGCAGAACGGAACATGCTCTTCCAAACAATACCACATTAATATGCCATGATAGCACATGCATGTCATTTCATGATGTGGCAGTACAGTTTCTTTTGTTATTCATTAATAAATGTGTACTCACCTATTATTTAAAATGGACAGTTCAAAAGCTTCTACACTGTTATTCCACCTACTTTACAATAGCACTGAAAAAGACTTATGCCCTGAGATCACTTTCTCAGGGCATAAGTCTCATCCCACGAGTTGAACTCTCTAATCCTGTGTCTGTCCTGCACAGCATATGACTGTGCTGCTGCATAAGCTAATTATCTCCACCAGGAGATCATACAGTTGGTTGCTTGTGTCTGTGTGTCTGTCTGTGTGTGTGTGTGTGTGTGTGTCTGTCCATGGCTAATCTTGCATATTACTGGCCTATCAACCTAATTTTTTTTGTGCACAATTGTGACTGTATGAGGAAGAACCTCTTGTGGTTGCAGTGATTCAAAAACTTTGAAAAACGTTTGTTCTCACTACCACTCGCTCACTCCATTCATCATCTAGTTCGCTTGACCATCACTGCTGTCTCTCACCATACAGTACTGGGCCTATCAGAGCCTAATATATATTTGGCTGACACATACACACACACACACACACACACACACAAACATACACATATATATACGTGTGTGTGTTTGTGTGTGATTGGTTCATCGGTTTGCTCCGATCACGTGAAAAAATCCAGGACGTGTGTCAACAAAACACAGAGCAGACACATGGGAGAACAATACTGTAAAAAGTGCAAGAGACTGATGTAATTTTTCAGAAATGGGGGTTAAAATAGGTTAAACAGCCTGAAACTTCATGACTGTAAAAAATGAAGTGTAAAACAGCCATCACTGTTTCATACGTCGTACGTCATTTTGTATTTCAGATGGATCAGAGTTAGGATCTTCTCAGGTTTTTGGACAGGGGACAAGATCAAAGTGGAAAACCCCTCTCTACAACGAGCTTTGGCACAAAGATATAACTATCTACTTTATACAGACATTGTGTCACCACGCACGTCTGGCAGAAATCTGCAGTCTTCTGAGTGCACTCTTCCAGTTTAATGATGTGAATTATGCTATATGCAGGATTGTTTCATTTGTGTTTCATTGTCTTAGCACAACCAACTTTTCCAGCTGTAATTCTACTACTATTACAACTACTACTACTAATATAGTAATAATAATATAATAACTATAATTAGGTTGATAATAACTCCTATTAGACAGATTTCTAAAACATTTGCTTCACTGTGGAATGTTTATCTGCATGTTTATTTGAATGATACTTTATTTGAATGATACTCTTAACAATCACATATGGATTCTGTTTGGCTCAAAAGAATTAATACGGCAAAGTAGCTGCAAAGGCCTCAGCAAGGCATGTTCATATGCACATGTATTCGTGTCTGTGTGAGAGGGTGTTTGTACAGTACGCCGGCTTGTGCACATGAATACATGTGTCTGTGACTGCTGCCAAGTGAATGGGGCAAAATTAACTGGTGGATCTGAAATAGAAAATGAAACCACTAGAACAATTACACACAGAGGCTTCTTAAGTTGATAAAGGTCCCTTGTGTCAAATTGGCCGATTCAAATTTAATACCAGTGTAACATAAATTTCATTTCTATTTCATTAAATGAGTATCAGGCCAATTAAGAAACTTTTAAAGAAGGCCGGTGTATTTTTAGTCATTGTTTATTTTTTCTATTGTCACTATAGTCTAGAGAAGATTGAAATCAAAACTCATTTGAAGATCCTCTCTTATTCCCACATTACATGCTCCTTTTCTGTGGTTTTATCTGTAAAAGTGTAAAATTCAGCCTGTTGTATCGAGTTGCAAGTTACCCACACAAGCTTTAACTCTGTAGAAATCTTGCCAAAATCAGCAGCTTCAACACTAATCCTATCTAGAAAGCACAAACACTATTTATTTAGTCTTTATTAAAATGGTAAATTGTCTGTAAATTGGTAGCATCCTACTTGCACATAATTTGCGTACTACAAGTATGTGCAATATACATAGAAAAATAAAGACAAAGAGAATGCTTTTGCCAAATTGTCTATTTGCACACAGCAAACAGGTACAAAGAGATAACTAAAGACATTGTCTGTGTGTAAGATTAACCCTGCATCTCTGATAATAATTTGAAGAGTCACTGACTTGACTTAGCATGTAAAATCAGGCAGTCAGTTTGGTCCTCTGGCTGCTCATATTCAGGCCACATCCAGGAACCTTGGAGTTATTTTTGGCCCCAGTATGAAATTAGAACAGTACATCAAGTCCTTGGTCCAGACCTGCTTCTTCCATCTGAGAAATATGACCAAAATGAGACGCATTTGTTCAGTTCACAAGACGGTGAGAATTATTCATGCATTCACGTCCTCCTGCCTTGACGACTAAAATGCCATATTCACGCGTCTTTCCTAAAGCCAGGATTCCCTTGAAGATGACGTCAAACAAACAATACTGGAACTGATCCAGTAAGAGGCAGAGTGACTTTGTAAAGCCAGGGGAGGTATAAAAGGATATGAGCCAATGTTCTCAGATTCACTTTCAATAACGCAGCTGCAAATTTTATCTCATTTTGAAATGGATCCATTGCTTTTCTTTAAGTCATCGCAGTGGTAAATAAGCATTTCTCACCTTAATGACAGCGTCTCATATCATTTTTTTTTTTAATTGAATGGGGATTCCTTATTTGAATCATGATGCAGTTCGTCTCTCTAGGTCAAACCCTCCTCAAGGGCAACGCTGAGATGGTGACTAACACTTCCCATCACAGTGTACGTCAATAGCACGGCTAAAAATAGACTGTCCTGGAATGTGACTGGAATTCTGGAAAATGATTTATCTTTCAGTGTGGTTATGTGTGTGTGTGGGTGTGTGTGTGTGTAAAGAGAGAAAGAGAGAGAAAGAGAGACTGTGGGTGGGCGTTTTATTGTTTACCTGTTGCGTATTTCAGTGCATGATTCAGATGCCTCTCTTTCAGACGCCTCTTTCACTTCACTGTGTGACCGGTGTACTGTAACATCTCAATGAATGGGCAAATCATAATAACAGAGGAGACATTCTTTATCTGAAATTGATCTTAAACTTTATTATGCTATCACTCTCAAGTAATTCTGTTTGTGTGTTTATACAGTGTATGTGTAAAAATGCAGTGTATTTTTGTCCAGTATTTGCAGGTGTAAGCAAGTCTGTATAAATGTGCATACATGTGTTAATATGTGCAACATGTGTAATGAGGACGACCTCTCCTGATGTTGCAGGCTGTGATTTTTGATGGTAACAATAACAGGTGTAATGTAGCACTTGCTTTTTAAATTGGTAAAGAATAAATAAATAAATAAACAAACATATCGCTCATGGTGTGTTTGGATTTTTTACTACTGTCACATTTCAACCAATCAAACCATGGAAGAACCAAACAGAGCACAATGCGTTCCTGCAAGTAATGTCATGAAAAATGAGGAAGTCATAATTCAGTGCGATAGAGATACATCCTGCACAATATTGTCCTGGCCACTGGCCTGTTTTCCATGGCTGTTGTTATTGCCGTCTGCCTCATAAGTGATGTACTGTGTGTGCCCTCTGTTCCTATGGAAACATGTTCTGGCTTAAATGCACCCTGGGTCTTGTAGGCAGTTGATATTATCATACAGAGGATATATTTTGTAACATCTATCTATTGTGGAAGAATATGAATATCTCTATATAAAGAAGAATAACATAAATATGTTATTTAGAAAAGAGGTATCACACATACACATACTGTTGAGGAGAACTGGAGGAAGATTAATGATGGTGTTTACAGCCCAGGCAAAGGCCGCACTTCCAAGAAGTGAGTGTCGTGTACCCAGAATGTTTGAACATGTTTATAAGGAGTTCATTCCGAGAACAGGAGGGAATGGGGATTCCATAGGTCATGGAGTGCACACACACACACACACACACACACACACACACACACTTCCAAACTGGCTCTTTACCAATATTAAGAATGGTATTTGTGTTGCTTCCATCAGGCAACATTACCTAGTGCAGGATTGGTGTTGATAAGATATAAAAGTGGATGTGAGGAATCGGGGAGACTCTTGCTGTACAGTTGCACTGTGTACTTGTCTGCAATAAAGATTCGCTAAGGATTTCTCTTCAACTCTATCTATCTATCTATCTATCTATCTATCTATCTATCTATCTATCTGAATAGGGTCTGCTTCCATGTTGAGCCTTGAATGAATGTCTTTCACTTGTTAGGCCAGCCCTTCTCTCCATCCATTCTGAATCATACCGTCATGGACTTGGCGCATGCGCAGTAGACAACATGAAAATCTGAATCATCGATGGAGAGAGAGAGAGAGAGAGAGAGAGGCAGGCGACTGTAGAGTGATGGGACCCGGCTGAGGGAACAGCAGCGAGTGATCACTCTCCGAGCTGGTAATGACAGGTAGATGACGATTTTTATGTTTATTTGTTTGTTTATCTGTTTGTTTGTAGCACATCTTTTTTACGCTCTCTTTACCGTATTCTTATTTTTGTTGAGAAGAAGAACTTTGATTGCCTAGGTCTTCTGAACATTGCAAACCTTGCTCACGATATCATCTTTTACATCTGAAAGTAGATGTGACGTGGGAGAAATGTCTAGAGCCTGTCTTACTTTGTTTTATCAGCGTGTATATTGTTTTGCTGATCGCTGTTCATTTGATGCGGTGGTATATCAAATAAAAGCATTCACTTAAATCGTACCTTCATTCATAAAATGTTACCTGCAGATTGCAAATTCAGTGATTACATCTTTTCAGGTGTTGCGGGTGTAAAACGAGCTGATTTGCTCCAAAACCGCTTTGATTCAGGGTTCATCTTGTGAGAAAAATTCAAATGTGTGCTGTGTGTCTATTTGCGTCTCAAGGGGGGTTGGGAGGACAAATAGATATGGTCTGTTTTCAGTCTGGCGTCACACATTACGTCTGTGTGTTTTCCTGATGTGCTGAGGGGTGGGCGAAAATAATGGCGTTCAGGACCACGGACAGCTCCAGATTGAAAGGGCTCATACAGCGGGCAGGGTTTTACTATTTTGCATTCACCCATTTTATTTTCACGTATTGCAGTTTGTACTTTTTGGAAGGTGTGGTTTCACTTTTAATTTTCTTTTAGTTTTTTTTTTTTTTTCTGTTCACTGTCAAGGCGATTTTGTCCAAGGCATGCTTGGAGGGTCTGGCTGCACAGGAGATACAGTATAGGAGAGTCATTTTACCTATCACTGTAAGTTAGCAGATGTGGCGTCTAATCTTTTCTGTATGCCAATCTTAATTTTGTTTCACCAAAAATAAATAAATAAAGAAAGAAAGAAAGCTATGTTTTATTTCTTACTTATTTAAATAAATAAATAAATAAATAAATAAATAAATAATAGTAATAATAATAATAATAGGTAGGAAGCTGTTATGGTCTCAAGAGCACAAAGCATTGTGTATTGTGTATGTAAACATTTTGTATGTTTCCTGCTGTCATATGAGCATCACATCAGGTCACATCAGGTCATGAAACTGGACAGCTCACACCTGCTTCCATCTGTTGACGGGCTGAATGAGAGATCAGTTTCTGGTTGATCGGTGTTGCATCTCCTTCATTAAAATGTGATTCCAATTCATTAAACGCAACCCCATGTTTACCTTATGATTAAGAAAAGGTCCATTTGCCTAAAATCCTTATGATTAAAGTGACTAGAACACAATGTTCAACAGACTGGATGCTGCACTGGTCCAAAGGCTCAGAAATCCAGTTCAGATCAAAGGCTAATTTGGATTATTAATAAAAGCAGGCACGTTACGCTGATGTCTCTGCTCTAGCAGCTATGGACAAATAATTTGGATAACCTCCTTGGGGTGATAAAACTAATGTTTGTAATGTAGAAGGATCGATGTTTGTTTATACCTGCATACATAATCACTTCTGTCCTTAAAAAAAACTCTTAACTTGGTTGATTTTAAAATTTTTAGTTGAATTCAAAGAATGCTTGTTCCCCAACAAACTGAAGCCAATTCAAAATCCTTTTAGGGCTTTTAAAACTCGCATGTGTCAATCAGCTCTGCTTTTCACAAATCTTGAAAAGTTGAATATTTGTTGATACACTTAACACACGTAATAGCAAAAATATATTTGTTAGTATATATGCTTTCAATGCAAGTTGAGGATTGCAGTGCCTGCAGTAAGAAATTACATAGCGCACATTATATAATGTAAGGCCTCACTCCCTACAACTTGCAACGTAATGAAACTCTACAGCACAAATCACACTCATAACCATTTCTCATATTTTCATATTTGCAGTTTTCATTCTGTGGGTGGATGATGAATATTTAAACACTCTTGATTAGAAACTCAGCAGTGACAATGTGCAGATGCAGCAACAGAGAGACACAGCGTCACGGTAGAATCCTTCATACACAGGGAAAGAGGGAGAGATTTTAGGATATGTGAGTCAGAAATTGACAATATTCCTGAGCAGGTACACATTAAGCAGTGATGTGATTAAAGTCATGAACCAGGAAACCGTGGGCCTCATCTGCCTGGAGCCTTGTGCTCATTACACTTATTGGGTTATGTGACTGATTATATGATGATTCACCAGACATGTCTTACAGTACATGATACTGTATTCAGTCTTGTGGATAGTTATATATATATATTAAGTAATAAAAAAAAAGTTTTAAAGTATTTTCAGTCAGCCCTCATAGTAAATAGGGAGATAGGCGTCATGGGAGATTTTCTCCATATGAGTGGGTAATGTCATCTGTTGATTACATGAAAACATCAGATGAATTTAACTAGATAACCATGTTTCTGCAGGGCACAAATGATTTTTAATGGCACTCACCGGATGCCAGCTATATGCCCAGTCTTCCTACCGCACTTTAAGCACATCGCAGTAGAGCAATGCCAATGTTCGCAATGCTGCCTGGTAGTTAAGGCTCTTCTGTTATTACGGGGTTGTAGTTTCAGTCCTCACAACAGCCCATACTTGTCAACTTTCCTTCAGTATGATATTGAACTTTTGCCTCTAGCCCCTTGCCCTAAGCAGACAGCATTTGCTATATGCATTTGTAATTCTGTGAGTTTTAATTGAGACTTTGATGCCCTCAAGTTTAATTATTTAAAATAATTAACAAACAACAGAAAAACACATATGATGTTTAACTTCCTCAAGGGAAGTAACACAGCTTGTAGGTTTGGTTGATGCTGTGTATCCTAATACTGATAAACATGCAGTCTATCAATTTGAGATTTTTGTTTCCAGATTTGTAAACATGAATGCGCTTCCAAATACTTGCCTAAATTGATTTCCTGCCGAATATGATAGGCGAGCCAATTTCTTGGATAATGTTTCATTCATAAATGTTAATGAGTGTGCAGGGCATTTCCTTTGGCCACTGTATCAGGGATCCACTTAACTCATGAGAGAGAAACCAGGCTATTACACAGAGCGCAGATTGGAGATAAAAGGATGTAGTTAAGGAAAGTCATAAAAGTCGTTTTCACTTCATACTTATCCTGTATGACCTGTCCCTGTTTAAGTCTCATCTATTTAAAGTCCCAGTTCAAAATTTATGCAACACCCCAGACATCACAAAATGGTTGATATGCAGACTGGGACATAGAATTTTTTTTTGACCTGAATGACCTTGACAGACAGAAGAGAGGAATGGATATTACCTTAACTGACATTAATTTGTTTGTATAATGTATGTCGGTTTAATGTTTTATTCAAAATAAAAAAAGAAATCATTGTCCACTGTCATTGCAAAACAAACTATAAGATGGGAGTTAAAGAGCAGAAAAAATGTTCTCAAGATGACTTGTCTATTCTGATAAAACAGAGAGGACATTAAGCTAATGGTTTGTCTTCGAGATTTAGCCCATGGAAAACATTTATGATAACAACTGCTTGTTTGTTTCTTGTAAGTCATCATATCATCTGTATCATCAGAGCACAGAATACTGCAGTGATGCCAGAACATTTTGTACAATAATGTGTAATTACTGGAGATGTGATTTTCTTCTGGCATTGACAAAAATACTATGCTAGGAGTCATTTTTTTTCTTTTTTTTCCTTTTATTTCCCAGACCGATTCAACTTTGGTGCACGGAGACAGTAATTGAGATTCACTGCTAGCTTCTAGGAACTACAAACACAGTTATATGAGAGGCACTGAACTATTAAATATATTTTAAGATCTCAAAAGGATACTGAATGGATCACAAGTGCAAATAAAAGAACATATGGTTCCCCTTCCAGGCTGCAAGAACAACATTTTTGCACCAAAACAAAATCAACTAATGTACTAGTTTTGTTTATGGAAAGGTCACAGAAATTAAGATATATTTGATATTGATATATTTGTGTATGTGCAATGTAGGAGCTGCAGATTAGGTGCTCCATAGCAATTAAGCATGCAGCTTTATTCTTTGAATCAGCTGCGGCCTGGTATCTTAATGTATCTCAGTAAATCACTTAAAAGCCCTCTCTTCCTGTGAGAGTTTGGATAAATGTGGTTCCACTGAGGCGCACTCGACTGGCTGTTGATGTTGTTTCAAGTGTTCCGTAACAAACAGAGCCAAACGTGTCAAAACTGGTTATTGGGAAGACGAAATCACAACATCACATGCAGCAATACCAAAAATATATTCAATTATTTGTGAAACAGTTCACCACTACTGTTATTGTCATTTTTGAAAGGCAAACTCCAGTATGATTGATCTTATAAATCACAAAGAGAATAATAAACCTACAGTGACATGAGAATATATATTATTTAATTTACTAACAAACCCAACATTGTTATTGTAGTGATTCTATGAGATGTAGAATACTTCAACTTGCAAAATATATTGAATTATTTGGTATCTTGTTACGAAGCAACAAATTATAGTAGCAGGAGAGGTGGTGGTTGGTAATATTTTTTGTTGTCGCTGTTGTTGTTATGACTTTGCTGTGAAAGGAAATAATATGATCTAATGCTGTGCAGGTCAGCACTTTGCTTATTGAGTAGTTTACACATTACTGAGTCTGAGGACGGGCTGTAATATTTCATGGTGCATTTCATAACGGCAGACAGAGACATCCATGCTCTCAGAACAGTGTTACATAACCTGCCGGCAGCGTGTCAGAGTGCATGTCTGTATATGTATACAGTATGATAAATGTGTGTAGACTACATGTGTGTGCATGTGTAAAACATGTATGTGCATGTGTGTGTGTGTGTGTGTGTGTGTGTGTGCCCTTTCGCAGGCAGACAGATGTGAAGGATGACTTCTTGCTCAGAGATCTGTGGGTCAGAGTATGTTGAGCAAGCCCAGGCCAGCGGCAACTGCCAGCAGTATGGAGTCCGCTCCTACCTACACCAGGTAGAAAAGACACATACACACACACAGACACACACACATAGACACACACTTCAGTCATACACCAACTACATGATTTTGTTTATTTGTGAAGGCTGAGTTTTGAGATCGAGGCTTGTTGATCTTGTTCACCATCCAGTCTCTAATGGGTTCCAGTGTCTGTTTTTGTAATGATAGTGAAGGAAAAAGTCATCTCTCTCTAATCTAATCCAGTTTTATGAGGAGTGCACAGCTTCCATCTGGGAACGTGACGAAGATTTTCAGATTCAGAGATCGCCTAGCCGGTGGAGCTCTTTACTCTGGAAGGTGAGGTTAGCCTTCATCTTGCCACAAGACTGTATCTATTTGCTTTTACTGTTGTTTGGATCATTATCTAAAAATGAAATTACTGCAAACACTGACCTGTGAGCTGCAATGAACGATTGGATTTCATCCTCACTGCAAATGGATTAAAGAGTCTGATGACATGATAACTTGGGCAATCCCTCCTTCATCCCCCATCCAGGTCTGTCTCGCGTTCGGCACCCTGATCTTGATTGCGGGCCTCATTGTCCTCCTGGTGGGCTACGCCACCCCTACTAGGATCGAGGCTTTTGGCGAAGATGATCTCCTTTTTGTCGACAGGTACAGTGATATTGGAGTTTGTCAGTGGGAGGGAATCAATGTCTTTTAACTCGCTAATGTACTATGATTCATCTCAAATCACAATATTGTCTCTAATAAATTACCATAACAGTTTCAGTGAAACATTTATGAAGTAGGTTTAGCATTAGCCAGTGTGGAAGAACGCAAAACACAGTGGACTGACAGTGTGCAGACTTTCTTTTTCAATTTCTGTCATCTATTGGTAGTAAACAAACAAATGTCCTATTGATCTCTGGGTAACTTTTTGGCTGCAGACAGGAGTTTTAGATGTTCACAATTAAGCACAAAAACAATTATCCTCATCTTTGACAGCCACGCTGTCAGTTTCAACCGCGCGCTGGATGTTTGCAAGCTGACTGGTGCCGTGCTGTTCTGTGTGGGAGGCACCTCCATGGCTGTGGGCTTCCTGCTGTCTGCTTTTGCCAAAAACTACTCCAAAGAAGAGCTGTACCTGCAGCAGAAGTTTAAGGAGAGGCTGGCAGATCTGCACGCAACAGTCGGTGAGGTTTCATTCATTTCTGACTCAGTGTGCGTCTAACGCGGAGGACAATTGTTATTCTAATAACCAACACATTTCAGAACTTCATCATTATTTAACAATATGAATGGCCTTGATACACAGATATTATAATAAATTAGAAAAAACACAATTCATTCAGCAGCCAGTACAATATCAACATACATTTAATAGCCAATGATCATTAGAGCATAATGTCAATGAATTTTTCTTTTCTCATTTGTTGATTTTATTGTAATGCTTGTATATAGAGCTGTTGGATTACACTCATATGTGTTACATAGCAATACTGCTGTTGTCCTAGGTAACCCCATCACGAGAGCACCGACCCCCGGAGAGGGAAAGGTGCCGGTCACGCTTTCCAAAGTCCAGAACATCCAACCAGTGACCACGAAGTCAGAGACCTGACAGCAGTCCAGATGAAGGGATCAAGTGAAGAATTACGTGTGTGGGTGGATGGGTATGCAGTCTGTGTGTGTATGCGTGTGTATGTGTGTGCGTGTGCCTGTGTGCGCGTGTGTATGTAGGTCTAGTGTATGTGTGCGTCTTCTATTTTGAAAGGTCACCTTACATGACTGATAGCTCTGGTTCTTGGCCTCAGTGTGCTGTGAATGAGACTGAACTTTGACTTGACATGTTTCCAAGCCCAGTGTGAAGTTATAGAGGTTGACATAGCTTGACAAAGTTTGACGAAGTTCAAGATAACTGAGTAAAGCACATGCAGGTCTTGAACCAGCGGATTCTAACAGTCATGCATATCCAAAAACAAACCATAAATTAAAACAAACGAACATAGTTGCCAAGCACACATGAAACCTGATCCATTTCCGCTGAGTTAGTGTCAGTCATTTTTCTCTCAAGAGGTTTTACACGTTGTGAAGAAGGATGGTGTTGGGAATACTGGGTGCGCAGCAGCAGATGCAGCGTTGTTTGATGTTACAAATGTCCTCGTTCTCCGCTCTGATCAAAAGAAGCACTGAGTGAAACCCAAATCTCTGCCCGGCGTCTAAAAGGACATCAGACGTTTTATCTCTGAGCTGAGTGTTTCTGGGTTCCTGTGTCTGCGGGCCTGTGTTGGATGTGTGCATTGCAGCTTCATGACCAGACCTAAGCCTTTATCTGTTTTTGATGCAGCAGCGAACCAAGAGAGCCCTTTGCAGATGTGTTGACGACAGCTCACAGATATTGTCAGAAGAGATAAGACGTCAGGGCAGATTTGAACTTATCTTAAGGGGAGATTTCACACTAACATTTTCTCCTGTCTGCTTGGACCTCAGAGCTTGTCTCGTTGCATTGAGTCAATCAGCAGGAGGATCGATAGACTAGACCAGACAGACTAATAAAGAAAAGGGTTCCTGAACTGAGCTAGACAAAACACACAGACTGAAAAAGGCTCAAAATTGGACTTACTTACTTGTTAGATCAGTAAAGCATTCTCTATGCCTTTGAATTTTTTTTAAACACAATTTCCTTTGATTTTGAATCACATCAGTCCCACACATTGTCTCTTTCTTCAGGCATAGATGCACACACACCCATCCGTGCGTGGAAAGCACATTCTCAACCCTTCAAACCGTTTTCAGCCACTAGACATGAGTGGGTTAAAAGTTGAGCAGATCGTGTGGCAATAAAGCCGGAGCGAGGGTGTGAAGAGACAAAACGGAATAATAAAGACAGATTACATAACGGAGGGTCAGAGAGTGCACAATGAAACAAGAGCAGCCACATCAGCCTTTTGACTGTTGAGACAAAACCCGTTCCAGATTGTTCAATCCAGATTCCAGTTGTAGATTTAATAATTGCTTTCCCAAAATTCTCAACCAGAAAACCTGAAATATTGCAGGATATACAGTAAACACCTTATCTGCAGTTCATCACTTTCCATATACATCCTGTTTTTTTTTTTTTTTTTTTTTTTAACCAGCCTTGGCAATCAGTTGTGATGTCATTTCATAAACAAAAGTGCAGTGAGTTTTTAATAGAAAGACTACCATGCTTGGCTGCTGCTGGACCTTACATTTTTTCTAGATTGCTAGATTAATAATGTATTTTACATTATTTTTTGATAATATTCCTCATGAATTATTGTGTTTGCTCATCAGTGTCTTGTGTAATGCAAGATCTATTTGTGTTTTGAAATCCTCAGATTCTAATTTTTGTGTACAGTTTAGTGGCAAACACATTTTATTCTGTATTTAGAACAACACCACAGTGGTACCCACTGTACAAGCACCACCAGCCTATATTTCTCCTGCATTAGTGCTGCATCTGTCCAAATAATCCTCCTTGGGGTGGAGCAACAATGCAGCAGCAATGCAGCAAACATGTAAATTGATGCTATGTTGACTATATGTGCGTGCGACCATGTAAGATGACCTTTTGACATCATTCCCACAGCCTCCGCTCCTCCTCTTCCTCCTCTTTTACCTCTTTTACTTTTTACAGTTGTGTGATGTCATTTGAACACATTTGGTCTCAGACACGACACAAACACAAACCTGTAACGATGAAGAACAAAAATCCTCCATGAGAAAGACACCTTATTAAGCTGAAAACATACTGTACAAGAAACATACCAAGAAGCGACACAAGCTTTCACGAACAACGAGTTAACCCTCCATCGTAGTCAGAATGGTCAGTCGGTGGTCGATAAATGTATTGACTTGTAGTGCCATGTTGTGAATAATGACTTTGTTTTTAATCACTATCATTTTATGGAGTAAATTTGAGTCTTTCATCCCAAACCCAGTTCTAAATGTTATTGAATATGTTTATTGGAACTGTTTAAAGGCCACGGTACATCTACGAAAGGAAACAAAGGCAGAAACTGCTGCCTTCACCGGGGATGGGGACTGGGATGGGGGAAACAAAAAACAGGTTTGTTGTAATTCCTGGCAAAACTGCCCGTCTACTTTGGCTCAAAATATAACCTGTGTATTGCGGCCTTAAAGATAGACTCAGTGGTGTGATGTCTCCCGGATTTCAGGGAAACTTCAGACTAAAATGTTATTTTTCTCTTTCTTTTGAGTGAGAACAGTAAGAAGTTGTTTAACTTTGGACTGCTTAAACCAATATTCCCTCTTGAGTTGAATGAAAGTCAAACACGATTTCAAAAGCCCTCCGAAATATCCTCAACAGGACTGACACAAGAACAGAAAACATTATGATTATTTTTGAGAAGTCTTTGTGTGACCAGTCTAATCTCTTTACAGCTGTATAAACAAGGAGAACCCTCACGGCTTTCCCCTGTTCAAACAGCCACAAGAAGATCCGATCTGCACCACAAAAGATTAAAACAAACTTTTTTTTTTCTGTTGATGTATAAATCCAAGCCAAGGGAAAAGGGTTTTCTGGTTTCGACATCACTTCCTCTGTTTCTACCTTCAAGAGTCTCCTAAAGTAACAGTGGATTCTACCAAGAAATAGAGACAAAGACCCTGATTTACTAAAGCCTTTAATGTGAGCAAAATCAATTACATAATCTCTGACTGGTCAAGAGGACTGCCTCGCACCAGTGACAGGTCGTACGGCTGACTTAGTACTCACTAAAGGTTTTAGCAAATCTGGGTCAAAGTGTACTGTACCTATTAGATATTGGATAAAGAGCAAATATATATCAATGTCAATATATGTCTATTTTTCAAAGAACATAATAAAAACTGGAATATTCTGCAACTCAGTGATGTGTGTGAGAAATGTTGCATTTGTTGTTGTATTATGACTTTTATCTCCACCAACTTCTATAAATTACATCACATAAGTTTACAAGCTCACAAGAAAAAAAAATATCATTGAAACTATATTTACCACTAGACAACAATAAGTTTAATACTCAAATGTACAAATGACACTATATAATATCATTTTTCTGACATATTTGATATATGGCAATTGGTGTTCAGCTCAATAAACAAGTTTAAGCTAAGTCTCTTTAAGACACACATGCACACACACTCACACACTGAAAGAGACCAGTGGGGGAGATAAGACAGGATGGATAGTGCCTCCAGAAATAGAACATTGAGGATCATCACCTCGACTAGTGCAGCTGTATGACTCACAGACACTCACTCTCTCTCTCTCTCTCTCTCTCTCTCTCTCTCTCTCTCTCATGCAGTCACTCT
Organism: Holocentrus rufus; assembly: GCA_900302615.1. Lineage (NCBI taxonomy): Eukaryota > Metazoa > Chordata > Actinopteri > Holocentriformes > Holocentridae > Holocentrus > Holocentrus rufus. Next base: position 24,792 of record OMLF01050020.1, read on the forward strand.
CTCCCCCCCTTTTGCTCTCTTCCTCCCTCTCACCATCTCTTCACCCATGCTCCCCTGCTCTCATGGGTGGTGGTGAGTCACTAACACATTGACTGCCTGAATCCCAATTTGAGCCACTGTGGATAGATAAGAGGGCAGAGAGGCCATCACAGACATTAAATCAGATCACACATTCCAGCTTCCTGTCTGTTGATGGTGGTTTAGAGTCTTTATATAACCTCGTTTCAGGGGGAAAGAGGGAGGCAAAATGGAACAGTCTGAAGAAGACGTTATTTTCATGTTTCTCACCTTCCCTGTCTACTACAGCGGGGTGGTATGGATCGAATTCAAATGTCACAATATTTTTGACCAAATAACTCAATATTGATATTGAGATTGTACTGTAGGGAAGACTACTGGTGCTGTCATATTATGCTTATATGCAATCAATTTTTGATAAACAATCATTAGTAATGTGGATATGATGACCACGCAGGTTGAAGCAATTAACAGAACAGCTACAACTGTCTAATAAGTTCAGAAAACAGCCTCTCTTTACTGTAATGCAGCCTTTAAAACCAGGAAAAGACAAGTATGTCATATCATAATATTATGTTATACAAAATCCCGAGTCTCATATCATGATATTGATACAATATCAATATATCATCCTATTTTCAACCATGTTTGAACCAGGCAAAGCTCTTTCAAAGGTAAAAAGCTTAAAATCCTGGATTCTGAGATTTGGCATGGAAAACCACAATAGGTAACAGGTCTGTTGCTGGTAGGTATCCAAAGAACAGCAGCTTGTTTTTCTAAGCCTGCAGCTCACAGTGAGAGTTTATGTCTAAGAACTCCTGCTTGATTCAATTATATTTTTATTGGACAAGATTTTTAAACAATATTTGTATGCATCTTTAGATAAATAAAAAATATATATTGTTTTTCCTTTTCTTTTCTCCCATTATACTGTGGTTTCACATGGCTCACCAGACACAAGAGGAGAGGATACTGAAATATGACACTCATGTATTACTTTAGTCATGCTACTTGTCACCTCATGGCAGGTTTTAGTATAGTGTCCCCAAATCTTTTGACAGGTCATTATCAGCCCAAGGTTCTAGGCTTGGCCCATATTCCCTATTTGGTCACATGAACTCATATTTGTCATACAAATATGAGTTAGTACTTAAAAATACTGGAGTTGTGGTGGAAGACTTCAAAATATCTTAGAAAAGTTGCTTCACTTTAAAAAAAAATCCAGAAGAACAGTGATTAGAGTGGACATACTGTACCTTTACCTCACAACTTTATAATATTGTTGGTCTGATTTGGCAAGCCATATTCCCACACCTCTCCAACAACACATCCTCAATTATGTGTTGTTTGTATTGCTTTTAAGATTATTTTGTCGTTCAGTGATGATTCAGATTCATTTTGCAGTGGAGTGACAGGGATGAAGGGAGGGACATGACATGCAACAACAGTTTTGAACCCACTGAGGCTCCACAGTGCTGTGGCTTCATCCTGTCTAACATCTCTAAACTAAAGTGCATTTCACTGAATCAGATTAAGAAGCCTAGCATTAGCTAAAAATCTCATTGACAGACAAATTGGTATAATTTATTTGATAATATTTCTTTATTTTCTTGTATAAGACAGATTTAAATGAGCACAATGCACACAGTGTAATTTCATATAATTTCATCCAAATGCTTACATTATTACACAGCTTATTGTACTTACTAACACTTATGCGTTCTCACTGTTGATTAGTATCAAACTAGCTTTCTGCCATATAACCAAAAATGCCATACATACATACATACATACATACACACACCCCAAAAAACACATAGCTAGCATGATCATACCCGTTTGAAGATAAATATATGTATTTATGAATTTTAAACAGTTTCCACTTCCCAACATCACTCACTACAGTGCTCAGAGACAGTGCGTACTGAAACAATAAGGCAGTATAGAAGAGCTAAAATCTTAGTTAAAGGTTAAGATTATACAGTTATAGTTTTTGGTATCTGTTTCAGTCTCGGCTGTTATGAAGCATCTTCCAAATCATTTGAGTAGTACCTGAAATCGCAGATGTCTTCCACTTGATAACATCATTTTGCATCCAGTCAAAGCTTCTATTAATTGCTTATCATTGTGTAAGGATTTCTTTTTCAATGTAAAATCTACAAGGCCATCTAGTGAAGTATTGCTTTAACGTGTCATCTCTGATTACGGCCAAGCCTTGCTTCGCTTTCGCTGTGCCACCTTAATTTTATACGGTGTCAGCTCTTCTTTCTCCTCCCCATTCTCAGTGTAGCTTTTCCCTTTTTCACTTTCCCTTCCCTTTTTCCTCCTTTCCCCTTTTGTCATCTGTTTTATTGTCACTCTTTCTTTCATCATCCTCCCCTTTCTCCTCTCCTTTGGCATCTTTGGTACTAGTTGAGCGTTCCTCTTCCTCCACTTCCTCCCCTTCGCTTTGCTTCTCATCCTCTTCTCCATTGATCTCCCCCTTCGCCTCGCTCTCCTCTCCCTTTGACCCTTCGCTGGCGCTCTCCTTTGTTTTGGTCTCCTCTTTTTCATGGCTGCTGTTGCTACTGCTGTTATCACTCCCTTTTGTCTTGTTATCTGACTGACTCTCCCCTGATTCATCGCTGTTTTCCTCCTCTTTCTCTTTGTCCCTCTCTTTCTCTTTCACCCCCGTGTCTTTGCCATTCACCACCTCTTTGCTGCCTCCCCCCTCTTTTCCTCCATCTTTATCTTGCTCCTCTTTCCCTACATTTTTGTCGTCCTCCCCTTTTACCTCCTCAGAAGGAGTTGTACGATTACCGTCCTCTCTCTCTTTTGTGTCCTGAATCTCATCAGTGTTGTTTTTGTTGCTGGGCTCCTCGCTCTCAACTTTCTCCTCAGTCTCCTCTGTGATGTCTTCCTGTACCTCTTCTTTTACCTCCTCCTCCTCCTCCTCCCCTGCTCCTTTCACTGGGTCAGGTCCTGCTGTAGCTCCTCCTGACTCATTATTTGGCTCGGGGTTTTCCTTCTCCTCGTCCTTCCTGGTAGAGTTGTCTTCTTTGGTGGTGCTTTCAGCAGCAGCTTCCTCCTTCTCTCCTGCTTTTTCTCCATTACTCTCCGTGGCTTTAGCATCCTCTGATGTGGCTTTCTGTAATGCAACACCACAGACACAATTTATAACAATAAATATTTTAACTCCATGAACTGTGATTTGTCATGTAATGTCATGCATATTTTGTGTATCTACTGGTTGCAATGCTTCACTGAAGCTCCATCATACTTATGTGTGAAATAATAAAACCACAGACACTATTGTTTTATGGCTGCAGCATTACATCAAATAGAAAATATCTAGATGTCGTGTTGTATTGTATATGATCTCCATCATTTTATACACATTTTCCTGGAATTCAACAGGACGTATTTTAATA
>OMLF01050021.1:0-12768 GCA_900302615.1 Holocentrus rufus
CTCAGAGGGAAACGGGAGCAAATATGAAACAGAAAGAGAAAGTTCACTCCAAAGCAACATTTTGATTTATTTCTCAGCATGAATTTAGTGAAACCCTCCAGTCTGTAGAAGGGCGGCGGCCTCTGTAGGAGCCTCAGACGCCTGCGGCGTGGCCACTGTGGCATTTTGTCATGGAAGTCATTGGCCAATGTAACTGACTGAGGACATGGTGTGTTCATGGGACTATTGTTGCCCGGGAAAAAAATCACATTCCACATTGATAAGAATGTGCAGATGGCCAATTGATTTGCTCTATCACTGACAGCCAATAATATAAATGAAATAAATTATTAGTCATTATTACTATCCAACAGGATCAACTGACAGTAATTTTTTCCATATACAGAAAACGTTTGTAAAGCAGTAAACAGATGGCAAGTCAATATGCAAATGTAAGGGACAAAAACAAGTGCAGACCTCTGCAGGAGATTGGGTTTTGTACTTAGGCCTGAAGGTGGCGCGACAGCAAAGGTCACAGGGTCACCAAAACTGCCAGGGTTTATCAGGAATGTGATGTCAGGACAATCCACAGATGCAAAACCATAGATGTGACATTACGTCATACTGATGGGATCACCATCCACCATATTGTTTGCAGTTGCCTCTTATGGACAGCAGCTGTGCAGCACCTGTTTGGTTTACTAAAAGGATCCAAGAGACCAGGGAGGCTGGCATCACTTTACACAAGTCAGTAGAGTAGATAAGAGATTTATTTTTTACTTATGGGTCAACCAAAACTACAAAAAGTTAGTGAACTAGGTAACTTTACTGTGAGGTTCAAGTGACTGGACAATCCTGCTGCTCTAAGTTGCTGATTGCTGCTCTCAACAGCATCGATCTGTTAGCTAAACAGATAAGTTATAACCAGCAAACACTGTTTTAATGTTAGCTTCACTAACAACAGCTCAATGCTAACGTTTAATAACTTTATTACCTTAACAACAACATAGAAGTGCTGCCCCCTCTACTAATAACCTTTGAACATCACACTTCCAGTTTGGCGGTTTGGTGGGAATAGATGCAGGAAAGGGTATAAAGCACTGGGTAACCCAAAAATATTTCAATAAATGAGCTGAAGTTAAACAGTGTCTGTCTGTTTATAGTTAATGTCATGATGCATTGTAAAGGCAGCTGAAATTATTTAGCTGCTAGCTGATGCCAGTTTACCATGTTAGCATGATTGCTAATGCTAACGCTAGCCTCAGAGATGGGGCAATGATGCCATGGGAGTAGAGCAACAATGATGTTAGCATTGCACAACAAAAGTAGCGACAATGCTTTCTGCCCGCAACATGGAATTAAAAATAGAACTGTAAACTTGTCACTTGGCTGTGCATGTGAGCCACCTACTTATTGATGACACAGAAACTACCACAGGTAATCACTGTGTCTATTGATGTTTGGTTTAGTCAAACATTACCATGGAATTAAATAGAAGCAGGTAGTCTGGCATTTTGAGGCCCTGATTCATGGTTATTACACAGAAACTACCACAAAGTGTTTCCGGGTAACAAGTCACAGTATTAAACATATAATTTGTACAGTTTTACTTTGAAACAAAAGAGAAAGTTTGGAACATAATGGAAGATGAATTTCAGCATTATAATGTGATTTTGAAGGTATTACACTGATAATAGCCAAGAATATTGTGAAAACATCAACCTATATTACCTCATTATTATCAGGTTATTACCCCATTACCATTTTTTACTCTAAATATTGCTCTGATATAACCATGTCATTAGCAGGTTACCATATTGTAACCAAAATGCTACTATACTATTACTTAATAGTTTTGTTGCTAACGTTAAATGTGTTTCTCCATTATTACCATTTGTTTTTGGCCCCTTATCAGAATCAGAATACTCAGAATCAGAATACTTTATTGATCTGATTATTGATTGATTATTGATTATTGATTATTATTATTGATTATTACCCATATATATATATCCGGTCATATATATATCCATCTAGTACCTTGCTTGTATTGTTCTGAACTCAGATGTACGTCGCTTTGGATAAAAGTGTCTGCTAAATGATAACTGTAACTGTAACTGTAGATATACCCGTTGTTAATACAAAGCTAATACTGGGTTATTACTTTGGCAATTAAAAGGTATTTCTCCACTATTATCTCTCTCTCTCTCTTAGATAACTATTACTATCTCAGTGGTCAAATGGATCCTCTGCTGTGTGGAAACAGCTCTGATGCTGGGTAGGTTCAAACAGGTCCACATGCTGTCTCATGCTATTATTATTATTATTGTTATTGTTATTGTTGTTGTTGTTGTCATGTTGATGATGATCATTAGTATCATGATATTGTTGTTGTTTGTGTTCAGGGTTTGTCCACATGGCTACATGTGTCTGAAGGCAGGAAGAAACCCAAACTACGGCTACACCAGCTACGACTCGTTTGGTTGGGCCTTCCTGTCTCTGTTCAGACTGATGACCCAGGACTTCTGGGAAAACCTCTTCATGCTGGTCAGTAAACCAATTGCCTGACTGGCTGACTGACTAACTAACTTACTGACTGACTCACTGACTGATTGACCGATTAGCTAACCGACTTGATTGAAACTGATGGCCGAGGACTTGTGGGAAAACCTCCTCCAGCTGGTCAGTAAAACCAACTGACCATCTAACCTGATGAGTTTGTACATCAGGTTAGTACAGTTAGAGGGTAACTCAACACAAGTGTTTTTTGTTTTGTTTTGTTTTTAGTTTTAAACATTATCATAGTGTCCATATGTTACAACCCCAAAAATGTCTGTCTAGGTGAAAAATTAGGAAGTAACATAAAATAAAAGAAAGGGAGCAGCACTGGAGTTGAATAGAAGTTGAATTTATTTACAGTGATAACAAAAAAGTGTATCTACTATGTACTAGGGGTGTCATGATTCTCCAAATCCTTGATTCGATTTGATTTTCGATTTTAGGGTCTTGATTTGATTCGATTCTCGATTTTTTTTCCTTATTCTTACAGCACAGAGGCCTATGCCAGTTTTAGACTAGTCTAGTGTATGATCATTGGCTTGTACAGTAAGTCTTATTTCAAAAGATGGACTACATAAATGATGCAATTTCCATTATTCTTGTGTAATGTATCACATTAGGCACTAATGGTCAAATTTAAACAATTTAGTTACAATATAAAGGTAACAATCTTGTTCTCAGTCAAGTGGAAAACAACAAAAACAAACATAATAATAATATTTTTGTTATTATTATTATTACTATTATTATTAATGTTATTGTTGTAAGATGCGACCTGCTGGGCATACTGTGGCGTGGCTCAAGTACGCTAATTAAATGTTTAAATGCAGCATTTTCCACTCTGCTGCTATAAATAGCCCTATAGCGTTAGTTATAGCTTTAGCGCGAGCTGAGGTCTGTGGAAGTTGAGGATGGAATAGTTGGCTGGACCAGTGATGGTGTTTTCTTAGTTGTCAAATCTACATCTTTTATTTGTGATGCTGGCGAATGTGTCCTGCCATGTTCGTAGTAATTCCCGTGGCCGGGTATGGTACACGCACATAGCATATCTTACACACTGTGGTCTTCTTAACTCACCGGGAACGCACTATATTTCCGCACTGGTGATTTAAGAGAAGTAGGAGCGGCTTCAAGCTCCGGTGCCGTGTCTCCTTTATCTGCACTTGCCATGGTGTCATAAACTGCAGGTTAGCTAACTAGTGGCGTCGGCTACAATGTGCTGCGTCATCATGTGCTTTTACCTCTTTGCACACCTCCCTGATGTATGTCAACCTGGCGGGAGGGGGGGAGGTGATCGTCGATCCTCTTTGATTTTGATGCTCGAGACCATGACGTAATTTTGATCGATTTCAATTAAAAAATCGAAATCGTGACACCACTAATGTCCAGAGATATCAAGATCCAGTGACCAATTTCATATTTATTTATTTTTAAATTCAATAAAATGTACAGAAAACCTGTAAAGTCTACTTTTTGTACACCGAAAATTCACAGGAGGAATTGATAAGGGAATCAATAAAGAATCGGGTTGATAAGCAGAATCGATAATGGTATTGGTATCAATAAAATCTTATCAATACCCATCCCTATTCTTTATATGTATGATTTTTATTTCATTTAATTTGAAAAAAAATTCTCTTTTTTTCTAGAACCTCAACAATTTCTGCAGCCAGATCGGTGACGACCGGCCAATCAGCTACTGCCACTTCAGCCCTGACTCCAAGATGCTGGCCACTGCCTCCTGGTAGCCCCATCTCCTTTATAAACTTATGAATTATTCATTATTTTTTTACTCATTAGCATCACAATGTCAACACTCGTTAAGAAGGAAAGGAGGAATGCTAACATGCTAATGCTAACTTTTAGGAGCGGCCTGTGCAAGCTGTGGTCCGTCCCCGACTGCACCCTGATTCGCACATTACGAGGTGGGCAGAGCCTGTGTGCCTCCTGACTTCCTACTCATTGCTGTTTTGAATGTCTTTGTTTATTTTTAAATTGAATTGCAAATTAAACAAATTTCGTCAATTTGTTTGATTCATAATTTAAATTCATATTTAAATTTTTCTAATTATTTTATGTAAAATTTGAATCTATTAAAAAATTCTTGTACTTTTTGACTTCACTTTTTTTGCTTTGTTTATTTTGTTAATTTCCTAAAAATTTATCAATTCTTATATATTTTATCTTATATATTTAATTTATTTGATTTTTTACATTTTAATATATTTTTCAATTTTTTCAATTTTTTACTTCCTTTTTACTGTCTTTATTGTGAATTTCTTTGAGCACATTCTTATCCATTCATTTAATTGATTTACCTTAACCGTTTTATTTGATTGTTTAATTTAAATGTAGTAATTGTTCCACTTGGTAGGCACTTGTTGCCTTCCTGGTTGCCAGGAAAGTGCCTCCTCTCTTTGTGGTCCTTCCCAAGATTTCTTTCCTTTTTTCCTTACCTCTAGGTTTTTTGGGGAGTTTTTTCTTGCCCACCATAAGGGTTAAGTCAGGGGGTGGCACCCTGTTTAGGTTCTGGGCCCGTAAAGAATGTTTATTTTCTGACTTTTATTCCTTTGTATCATAATTTTTTTTGGACATATTTTCAACATTTGAAAATGTTTTAGCGCAATATTTTAACATTTCAGTCGGAAGTTTTTTTTATCCCATAACATTTATGGATTTAATATTTTACTAAATATTTTAACATTTCAGTCTGAAGTGTTTTTTTATATCCCATAACATTTATGGATTTAATATTCTATTATATATTTTATTAAATTTGTTATTTATTTCTACTGCGTATTTATTGTTTAAATTTGAAGCAATTCAAAACTATTTGTAGCTGAAATAAATCTAAGTCTAAATTTCTTGTCTTTTGCTCTGACACCGCCCCACTGCACTTCAATTGGCCCAGGCCACAGCACCAATGTGGGCGCGGTTGTCTTCCACCCACAGACAGGCATCTCCCTTGACCAAGCAGATGTCAGCTTGGCCTCATGCGCCGCTGACGGCTCAGTGAAGCTCTGGAACCTGGAGAGGTGACTGCTCTCTGTCCCATTCATTGTCTAGGTGTCTCGCCCCTCCTTCTGCTCCCATTCATTTCTTTCATTTCTCTCTCTATTCGCTGCTATTCGTTTCTCTCTCCTATTCACGTCCACTAATTTCTCTCTCCATTCGATCCCATTCATTTCTCGCTCCCATTCAATTCCTTTAATTTGTCTCTGTTTGCCATAGTGATGAACCAGTGGCGGACATCGAGGGCCATGGTCAGCGAGTGTCTCGTCTGGCCTGGCATCCTTCTGGAAGGTTCCTTGGGACCAGCTGGTGAGACTTATTCAATAATTACTGTATTTATTACTTCACATTGCTTTTTGTTTAATTTCATATTAGTTTTTTTTCTCATTGTGTATTTTATATCAATTTAATTTATCAATTTAATTTTTACATTCTTCACTAATGTAATTATCTTTTTAATTATCGATATGATTAAATAAATTTTCATTCATTTTATGATTTATCACTTTATTTTTCTACTTTTTTGTTTTATCATAGTTTATGAATATTCATTTATTTTACGAGTCATCTAAAAGAAAAGTTGTACTTATTTTAATTTGATCTCTTTTGTATTTCCAGTAGTCATACATTTTTCACCTTTTTTTCTTTTTCATTTTACATTTTCATGACAAATTAAGCTATTTTCTAATGTAAATTTCATTTTTTTCTACATCAAGTTACAATTAACTTTTTATCTTCCCTCTTTTGCAATTATTTTCACAAATTTCCACATTTTTTTTTTACACCCGTTTCCTTCACACACAATATATGAACCTGAATACGCCTATTTTTCCAAAGCCTGTAGACATTTTTCTTATTTAAATTTTTTATTGTTTATGTACAAATAATCATTTAGCGTCTCTCTTGGAATTGTTTTCGCACATTTCCCAACTTTCTCCCCTTTATTTACACCCATTTTCCTTGGACGCACACAGCACATGAATTTGCACCTTCATATTTTTCAAATTTGTCGTTTTCATATTTTAATATTCAATATTTTCTTCATTACCATTTTTTTCCAAAATCATTCATTTACAAGTCATCCTTTATATGCCTCTTTTGTAATAATTGTCTCAAATTTCCAAACTTTCTGACATCGTTTACACCCATGTTCCTATGATGCACGCACCCTATTTAATTCTGAGCCAGTCTTTTTTTTTTTTTTCTTTTCTTCACATTTCAGCCACGACAGCTCCTGGCGTCTCTGGGACCTCGAGGCCCAGGAGGAGATCCTGCACCAGGAGGGCCACAGCAAGGGTGTGCACGACCTGCACTTCCATCCTGATGGTTCATTGGCTGCCACTGGGTAATGAGCTCGTACTACTGCACTATAAGTAGTTCTAGACACTCCCTAGTACTCATAGTACTTCACAATGCTGCAACAGTACTTCAGTTTTTTTTTGTTTAGACAACTTTATTGGCCACTAAAGTGGAAAAATGTGCTTTTAGCAAACTGTGGGTAAAAAGTACTACTGCCTTGCTGATACTACCACATAGGGGGCTGTTATACTTTGCGTGTCTGCGAGGGTCCGCGTGATGTAAATTTCATCACCGACTGACGTCAGCAGATGTCCATGTGGACAGGTAGCAGATGTCTGGTGTGCAGCCAGATTTTTTTGAAATTCAACCTGTAGTTGAAAGTAGGCGTGGGAAATATGGCATAAATATCATATCACGATTATTTTTATTATAAATTCACGATTTCTATTTTATCACGATTTTAAATGTATTTTTGAGACTAATTTGCATATCTTTTGCAAGGTAAAAGTTAACTCAGTGTTTCCCACAGAATAACAGTAGGCTGTGGCGCACACACACACGCACACAACTCTGTGTGTGTGTGTGTGTGTATGTGTGTGTGCGCGTGCGAGTGAGCGAGGGAGGGAGAGAGAGTGTCAGTTATCAGTTAGCCTATATGCTGGATTGTGTGTGTGGTTGCGCGCGAGCACACGTCGGTGTCACAAGTTATATGCATCGGTTTTATGTCGTCAGTTATATGCATTGCATGCCCACGTGAAACTATGGCTGGGCAAATGCATAGCCAGTCGCATTTAACTTTTAATGTTTAATGAGAACTTCTTCCTCCCTCCTTACTGCTGCTGCATTCACGTACTCCTCTTCAGCTCCAACATCCCACTGTGAGTTGTAAATTCAACCTGTGGTTGAAAGTATGATATGCGGGACTGGGAGTGGGAGATGATTTGCTGAAGCACCGGCGCACAACACAACGTTAGAGATCTTTTACATTATTATGAGAAGTGTAAAAAATACTTCGTTTTATCATGAAACTGTGGCGGGACAAATGAGACTGTGGCGGGCCACCAGAGTGTAGGTAATTAATGGGAAACACTGGGTAACTGCTACTGTTACCTCTTTCAACCACTAGCTTGTCTTCTCATACGGAGTGATTTTATCAAATGCCTGTGTTAACGTTGTCTGTTTGGGTTTAGCTGCTGCCTCTGGCTGTGGTGCCACCGGTGGTCCCCTCGCTGTTTGGCTCTCAGCATACTGTTTAGGGTGCTTTCTGTTCAAGTGATTGAACAAGTTTGTTGTGTTGCCATCCAACATGCGAACCGTCTCTGTGCAAACTTTGCAAATTACCTTTGTTTGTGCTTTGTGATTTGGGGAAAAGCCAAACCAATTCCATATAATGGAAGTGGAGTTTTTTAGCGATCAACTCCTCCGTTTGGCTTTCAACCATGGCTCTCCATGCGGCTACCACTACACACACAAACATGGAGGCAGGTAAGAAATTGCGTTACTGCCCGTAATTTGCTATGATTGGTCGGTCAGGTTGATGACGTCTGGTGCGTCGGTGCATCAGCATAGAACTGCAATTTATAGAATGTAACCTAGACGATCCACACGACCTCCTCACTTTGGCAGATCGTCTACATGTTCTAATCCTTCACAATCTAATATCGTCATATCGCACACCCCTAGTTGAAAGTATGATATGCAGGACTGGGAGTGAGAGATGATTTGCTGAAGCAACCGTGCACAACACGGTGTAAAAAAAATTTCGTTTCATTATGAAACTGTGGTGGGACAAATTAGACTGTGGTGGGCTGCCATAGTCTATGTAATTAATGGGAAACACTGGTTACTACTACAACATGCTATTACTGTGGAGCATGTACTATTGCTTCATGCACTTTAAAACAGTGCACTACAATTTGAAGTATACACTACTGTTTAGGACACAAAAAATTCTTTAAAAAAATTCAACATTTTTTGCATTTTCTGGTGTTTTTACCCAGATTTTATTAAAATCTTAAGTATTACTGTACATGTACTACTACTACTACATACAAGTAGGGGAGACCGGGGCATGTTGTCACACTTTTCAAACTCTTATATACCTTGGGATCAATACATCATATTGTTAAAAACTGCATACCAAATGAAAGAACGAGTCTCAGGCATATATATTGTATTCATGTCATTTTCATATCATGTTTCCATACAGACTTAGAGGCATTTAAACAGTGAGTGTGCACATGTGACACGTTGCTCCATCAGCAGGTAAGTTGTCACACCATGTGGGGTAAAATGTCACACTGGATTTTGCAACGAATAAAACAAGAACCAGTTTATTGTTGTGTTAATTTTATTTTTTAATTCAAATTCAGCCACAGAAAAAAAGAAAATTGATTAATCATTTAACTTGTATAAAGTTGCCTCTCAGCCTCAAGTGCCTCCTTCACTGGTGTGTCAGTAAGAATAGCAGTTTTTCTTTTTTTTCTTTTTTTTTTCTTTTTTTTTTTTGGCTGGCAGGTTAGTTTTCTTGGACCAGCTTTTGGGTATGGTCAAATGTCCTCTGGAGTTGATCAGTGGTTGCTGCTGGGGCCTGGAAGGGCTCGGTTGGTGTTGGGGCCTGGAAGGGCCGGGTTGGTGCTGGGGCCTGGAAGGGCTGAGCTGGAGCTGGGACCTGGAAGGGCTGGGTCCTGTAAGGGGCAATCTGAGACATAGGATGGTGCAAATTCTGTCTCCAAGAACACATCCCTGTTGTAAAGTTGAACCTCTGTCACCCGAAAGCCAGCCTGAACATTCAGTGGGGATGCAGCCAGAGGATAAGCAAGTGCCACAATCCCAGGGATGTCGTAGATTGGGATTGTTTCCCTCGGTTGTTCCTCATCCAGGAATCATACGTTGAGTTAATGTGCTTTTTCAGTGGGCCATAAACGGTCCTGTCCAAAGGTTGAAGCCTATGTGGGGTGGGAATGACAAGCATAATGATGCCATTTTCTTTGGCAAAATTTAGCCTGGACAGGACATGATATCAGAACATAAAGAGGCACAAAGCTAGTATTCGGCTTTTATGTAGCGCCCTCTGGTGGTTAAAATATTAACAGTGTGACAACTTACCTGTGTGACAAGAAGCCGCAGTCTCCCCTAATACAGCATGTCTTTTACAATTTAAAGTTTACTACTGGTTCATAAACAAGAAAAATTCCAATAATTGTTTTGTTTATTTTATGGTATTTTTAAATTCTATTTGCTAAAATTTAAATTACTGCTGCAGTAATACTATTACTTATAAGTACTACAGCACACCAATTTTTGCTAAAATTTGAAGTACACGTGCAGTATTATGAAGTACTGCGAGTACGACAAAATAGGGGTGTGATGATTCATCTACTACATCAATGTATCGATTTATATTCCTATGATCCAACTACATTGATCTGTGCCCGGCATGTTGGCCTTCCGGACAACATATATCAATTGAACATTGTTTTAAAAATCGATTGTATCAAAACTAGGAAATAACGCATTGGATTTAAGCACGGCAGACTTTATATGGATGTTTTTTTAGCACTCTTAATGATAAAGATGTTAAACGTTACTTGATTCAGTCTGCCTGTCTGTGACGTCATTGCCACGCATCAGCAGACAACAAAACTTAACTTAAAACTTAAACTTAAAACTTAACTTAAAATTTTAGACCTGTATTTATCGTGCCTACAAAATGTCTGCAAAATGTCTGTTAAGTTTTAAGTTTAAAACTGAAAACTGTGTTGCCTGCAGACATTTTGTAAGCTTTAACTGTCTTAACTGCGCCGATCCTGAAAAAGTGACCTGAGAAGTGATTAGAGGAAAAGTCAGAGTTATTGAGGATGTGGTAAAAGTGACGGAGTAACCAATGCCTGTTCGCTACATTGCCTGATTCTGTTGTGAATAGTGGGTCTGCTGAGGAGGCTTGCTGGGAAAGACAGTTGGAGATGTGAGTTACTAACGGCTCATATGGGCTGATGGGGGAACGAAGCCGAAAAAGGAGTACTTGGGTAGTTTGGCTGAGTTGGTTTGTCTAGCTGTGTTTGATGGTGTAAATTAGGGTATCGCAGTCCTGAATTCCATTACAAGAAACAACAGGTCTCTAGGAAACTTCACCTGCACTGTCCAGTATCCAGGTATTTATTTCAGTCACACTGGTTGAATTTTTTGCTTCAAAGTTACTGAATCAATTTCAAGTCACTGAATCGTTTTGGATCGTATTATTCTAAATGAACCAATATTGTCTTTGAATTGTACCAACAACCATGAATCATGATATGAATCAAATCGTTGTTAAAACGAATTGTTGCACCTCTACTAGAAAACATGTACCACTATTTCAGCTATAAGACAAACTCTGTAGTACTGGTATCTAGTAGTAGTAGTACTTCAGATTTTTGCCAAATTTCAGTAAAACTACCAGAAAACTTTTTTTCCGAGGCCTGGACTCATTATTCAATGTATTTTCTTTTCTGTTTTTCTTTTACTTATTTAATATATGTATTTATGTATATTATGTAATTTATGTATTTAATTTTTTTTTGTTATTGAACTTTTTATTGAGGAGAAGAAATCAGGTTATACATGTCTCTCTCAATTTTGTATACATATCAGCATGTCTTAACATCAGAGTAAGAAGAAAGGAATAAATTTTAAAATATTTAATAATAATAATAATGATAATGATAATGATAATAATAAGTAAAGGAAAGAAAGAAAACAAAATGAGAGAGAGAGAGAGGGAAAAAAAAGGTTCACATCATTACAAAAGTACTCCCTCTATCACAGTAATCCAGTACTTACATGGACTGCTAGGCATGTTTAGGATTCAGATAATGGAAAATAATAATAATAATAATTTTAAAACAAAATAAAGTAAGTAAACAAACAATAGCAGCTTTAATATAAATACATTTTCCTGCTAACATTACTTTATAATAAGATGGTAGTAAGGGCAATGATAAAAAAAACATCAGCCACATAAGTAATAATAATGAGTAAAATAAAGAAAACTTGTGGTTACATGTATAACTCTGCCTGAGGTTAGTGAGATAGCTGGAACAAAGGAAAACGAGAAAAAGAAAAGAAAAAAATGAGTGGAGTCAAGACAAGGGGGGTTTTATCAATTTACCCAGTCTTTTACCTTTAGGTTGCTATATAGTCTGTCCAGATTTTCCAGTAACTTTCAAATTTGTCTCGTTCAAGTCTAAGAGTGAATGTTAGCTTCTCCATAGTGAAAATATCCTGAACCACTTTTATCCAGTCTTCAACTGTAGGTGGATCTTTTGTCAACCATTTCCTTGTGATTGTTTTTTTTCCCTCGCCAAAAGTAGAATATCATACATATATTTGTTTTCAGAGCCCTTCACAGTGTCTGGTCTTAATCCCAGATACAAGGTCTCAAACCCTGGTGAAATCACCATTTTCATGATTTTCTCCATGATCAATTTAATTTGTTCCCAATACTTTGAAATGACCAGGCAGTCCCAAAACATGTGAAAATGTGTTGCCTTGCTCTCGCCACAAGATCTCCAGCAAGATGTATTTCCTCCTGGGGATTTTTTTTGAGCTGGAACTCTAAAGTACCTAACTATACTCTTCCACCCAAATTCTCTCCAGGACAGAGCAGATGTACTTTTCCATTGTTGTGAAATTATTTTCTCCAGCTCCATCACAATGTCACATTCCCTCTCCCATCTCTCCTTTATATATGTAGTATTTTCCCCTTCCAATTCTTGTAGTAACTTATAAATCTTTGATATATTTCCACGGCCAGGGTCTGATCTGTAGCCCAGTAGAAATATCTTCACTAGACCCAAATTAATTTGCTTCATCTCTTCATTTCTCGTTATTTTTTGTAAGTAATGTCTAAGTTGCAAAGATCTATAAAAGTCCTGGTTG
>OMLF01050023.1:0-38030 GCA_900302615.1 Holocentrus rufus
ATACTACTACTACTACTGCTGATAATAATGATATTGCTCCATGCATTCTAGACCTGCAGATTTAAGAATTGGCTAAATACTTTAAATGTCATGTAAAAATGTGTTTTTGTGTGTGTATCCTTCACCTTGGCCAAGAGGAACCCCTCGGAGAAGAGCATGATCTCACAGATCTGCTGCAGATCAGGAACAATAACAACCACAGGTCTGAACAGGGCTTTGACTGACTCTGGCAGCTCTGTGCGCCCTGCGTAACCTGGGTTCATGGTGATGAAAATCCCCATGCGGTCATCCAAACTGATTTCCTGGCCTTCAAACTGATGTAAATAATTGGGAAAATTAAAGTTAAATCATTAAAAATGTGCGCACAGACTAAAAATGCAACCCTATCACTTGAATTACTATCATTACTGAAATATCCTCTGTACCCTTTCAATGCTTTTATGAAAAACAAAATAAATTTGATGTGTTAATTTCAGTTCCTGTGCTTTATCTAATATCAACTTACATGGAACTTCTTGAGGTGCATAATGAGAGCATTGCGGATGGTCTGGATCTGGGAGGAGATGACAGACAGCACTGAGGCATCAATCCGGTTGAACTCATCAAAGCAGCCCCAGGCTCCACACTGAGCAAGGCCGGAGAAGATCTTCCCTACAGCCTGCACACAAACAGGTAAAGTATTGAAGATAAAAGCAAAGGACAGAAGAAAATGAAAACAAATAAAAAGTGGCCACTTAGTCCAGCAGATACTGCATCAGCATTGAGAGGCTCCATACTCAACAGTCAATAAAGCTGAGCAGTACAACTTTGGCCCACTAGTTCTCAAATTGGTGCTTGTGACCACATTAGCAGGAAAAGGTTGTGCATGATAAGTTTTTTCCAGCATGTGCATAAAGACAGAAGAAGAAGTACTTATGATTCATTTTCTCTAATAGTTTGGGCAATAACAACAGGTGAACATATGTCTGTGTGAAAATTAAAATGAAAAATAAGGGTGTCTTTTCTCACTAAAACTCCATAGCAGAGCTGTAAGTAAGGACAAAGGCACAGCTGGCGGTTGGTTCTTCATGAGGAGGCCTCTCACCTTGTAGTCCATGCCCTCTCCACAGTTTGTAACCACACAGAGTAAGCCTAGAGCCTTGGCCAGGTCTTTGGTGGACTCTGTCTTTCCTGTTCCAGCTGGTCCAGCGGGAGCTCCACCAAGGTACATGGAGAGGGCCTGAGTGCACATGCATATATGCACATACACACATCATGTTGTCAACACAAGTTCACAGAAACATATGCGTAATTTGTTTGTTGAGGAAACTGCAAAGCCAGCCACACCTGTGTGAGGGTGAGGTAGATGCGGTCGGTCAGCGGGGTTATAACCAGCCGACCATTCAAACCCATGTATTCGTAGCCATAGGAGAAAGTAGCACTGCACTGATGCACAAACAGATCGTCATGTTCCCGCACCCAGTAGAACCTCAGCTGGCTTTCCCACTCAAACTCACGGGCATCCATGATGCTGCAGAGAGTTCAGAGAGTTGACATTGAAACATATCATTTAGAACGCCATGTACAAGCAAACATCACAGTGCAACTAAAACTAAACGAAATGCAAACTAAAAGTGTTAACCTGTTCATGACAAAGTTGTCAACAATGTCTCTGGCATGGACATCGATGATAAGGACAGTGTTGATCTTTCGTCTGTCATTCTTCTTCATGGGCTGTGTGATGCGTGTCACCAGCTCATCAATCTGCTGGTGCATTTTCTTGGCGTAGTTCTTTAACGCGTGCTTCTGTCCCTTCTTCACCTTGTTGAAGACATCTTCCACCTCCCAGGTCCACCATACCTGGTTCCCAGCCAGCACCACCATGCCTTGGTACAGCAACATCCAGTCCACCCTGAGGGGGATGCGGCAGTATTATAAAAACCTCACTGTGGTACGCCTCATTTGTACATGAACACACATCTATACAGACCTGCTCATGTCTTCACAGTAGCGGAAAATGGCTTCCTTGGTGATGAGTCGATTGGTTCTCCTCATCTCCAGCAATACTCCAGTCATCCAGTCCTCCACTCTACCATCTGCGGGGATGGGCTTCTTCAGCTGCATTATCTCACCTTCTGCAGACACCAGGGCTCCAGCTACTGTCTCCCCATTGCTTCCCACTTCAAACCTCAGAGATGCTATGTTGTCATACATCTTGCGTGGCAGGAATAAGGGAGAGATCAGGGTAAATGTTGTGTCACACATATCTGCTATCTCTCACACATGCACATCTAAATAGAAAGTGGTGATGATCTTCATCATCCCTACTTTGGAGAATTTTGTCTTTTTTGTCTCTCCTGTCACTCCTCTCACTCTGGTACCTTGATCATGTGCTCCTGGACACAGGCAGGGTCGCTGCTCCCCAGGATGCTGAGCAGTTCATCATCAGAGATGAAGAAGAAGCGAGGGAAAGCGTTTCGCTTGGAGTCCAGGTAGTCATTGAGACTCTTCTGGCAGCGCTCGAGACCATCACTCAGGCTCTGCAGATCTGTTAGACGGTTGGGAACCAGGCAGCATCGCTTAATGCTGGGGTCCTTCACTGCGTCACTCATTATCTATGCCAAAAAAAAAAGAAAAAAAAGAAGAGGACGCGTTATAGGACATGCTGTTAATAATTTGGATATTTTCAAGCATACAGGACCTTGATTTAATCAGGTAAATGTAAAAGCAGTGACACTCACTTTTTTGAACATTTTGTCAATGTTATCAAATTTCTTAGCCTCCTCAGGCAGCTGAGAGCGGATGTCTCCACCAATGAATATGCTCTCCAGGTACATCCACTTTCGCTGTACCAGCATCCACACCTGGGCAGAAATAATTTTGTAAGTACTGAGATTTGATAGATCTTCTAGCAGGAGTGGAGACAGAGTGTAGCCTTCCTGACTGACCTCTACGACCTCACTGATGAGGGACAGAGTCTTCTCCCACTGCTGAACAGTGTCCAGGAAGGGTCCGACAAAACGACTGCCTGCCATACTCTGCAGATTCATGGCGTCGTCATCCAGGTTCTGCAGGATCTCGTCCACTGCGCCCAGGATGGAGCCACGCTCCTGTGTGCCTTTATAGTAGCGCTGCACACTTAACTTCATGTTTTCCCAGGTCTCCACCACCTCCTTTACTCCCTACATATATACATACATGAAAACACACACAAGTAATATATTTGCTTCCTAAATTACATTAATGACTTCTGTGATAAACAGAGTATAATTGAAAAGTATGTCTGGGTAAAGTAAGATCAAAATCCCTTCCCAGCTTCAAGTAACTGATAAAGATAGAAACTTGCCTTCTCAATACTGAGCTCTTTGACAGCGGACGTGACGATGTCACCTATGACATTTCCATACTTGTGCAGCTCCATGGCAAACATGTTTTCCAGAGTGAAACTGTCAGGGTTCATCTCAAAGCGAGTGCCAGTTCTTTTCATCAGTTCCCTCCAGTGTCTGTGGGACAAAACATCAAAAATATGTTATGTATCTTGTGAAACTTACAACTGGTTTGTTCTTGATAGTTCATATTCTCAGTATTTTAACATTTCAGAGTTTTGTTTTGGATTGATTTCAGACAGGTCCTGGAGTCAATCCACAGACCAACCTGTCTCTGAGGGCTTCATTCTTCAGGTCCAGCAGAAGAGGCAGAGACTCTTTGAACTCCTTCATGCGTCCCTCTAGGAAGAAGGCCACAGGCAGTGCCCGCACATCTTTGGGCAGCTTCCTCAAGCTCTTGATGAAGCCTTCAACACCATCCTGCAGCAGCTGGATGTTTAAGTCTGCCCACAGAGTCTGGGACCACTCTGTCTTAGCCGCCTAAGGTTTACAAGGACACAAACACCAAACATTGAACACACATATGCATGAACACAGACACAGTCATATAGGTTGTCATAACAATTCTTCTGTTGAAAGCCACTAACTCTGACCTTCTGAGCTTTGTAGACCTCATATATTTGCCCTAAGCCCTTCATATCCTTCTGCACATTGATCAGCTCTGGGTAAATGGTGAATGGTAGGTCAAACAGCTTCTCAGCATTAGCCAGCTCCTGTCGTCCTGCCTCTATCTTGGCAAGCTCTGCCTCATAGGTTCCCATAATAGTTAGTCCTGCAAAAAAAAAAGGGTGGCATAAACTTGCAGCACAAACTCACTTTGGCATGATCAACAGATTTTTGGTAATGTTGTGATCAAAGGTGATGGTGCAGCAAAGGTGCACTGGTGGCACTGTTGTGACAGAGGTTGGATTACTAGGAATACATTATCGGTATGCATGATAGAGGCTGCCATCAGTCATGAGCAGTCAAGTCAGCTCTTCTCATCCGCTTTAAAAGCAGTGCACTGCCCACCATGACATAGTGACAGTTTCATAATGGGGAGGAGAGTTCAAACCAGCTTCTCCCAAGAGAAACTGATGTTCTTGTCCAGGAGGTGCAGTCGGTGCAGAATATATGGCACCCCAAATGTGAATATACCACAAATATGCCACTAAAAAAGATGGCATTCATGTTTCTGGAGACAGAGCCCAGTGAAAATGTTTTCCATGCGCAATAACATTGATGTGATATTTTGGAACAATTCACAATTCACACTGAGATGAGATGTGCAGTTACAACAAACTTTGCAGTACAGTAAAACTACTGTGTGGGATGGCTGTTGTCCAACAGTACCTTTCTCCAAATTGTCTCCCACTGCCCCAGGTCCATGCATGTTGAAGCTCTCGGCAAAGATTGACAACTCCTGTTTAAACTCTTCAATCTGCTCCTTAGTGATCTGTGAGAGTGGTGGATGATGGAGATTATAAGAATGGCATGATTCAATTACAGAATTAGTGTTAACAGAACTCCCACTATCCTGAAAAAACATTTCCAAGTTCAGAATGATACTGATGAAATCCTACAAGGATAGATTCAAATTTAGAAGTATATCATAATTCTGCTTTTCAAGTTACAGAAAACTAGCCCAGTGACAGCACATAATTTAGATATGAAGATAAGCAAGATACTTGGCCCAGAACTTTGATAAATACTTCTGATTAATTGTGATGTTTTGAAGTTGTGAAGATACTCAAACTGGTCAAACTGGAATATGGTCTTGCATTTCCCACAACCTCTTTAAAGCAGCTACAAGGAACTTTCATTTTATGTTGATTTTAGCAGCCCCTGTGGACAAAAGTGGTAGTGTTTTCCGGGAATGGCGACTGCATTTCCCATGAGAACCAGGGGCTCCTGTTGTAAAGATCTTTGTGAGCGCATGCATTTGTTTTGGAAGTGAGTGAAAGAAAGACAATCAGAAATTAATGTTTTTGTTATCTGATTCAACTGCTTTGCTCTTGTTACTGTCACTTACTCTCTTCATTCACTCTCTAGCTTGCTCGACCACCTCTCTATCTCTCTCTCTCATCTTGCTCACTCTCTCTCTCTCTTTTTCTATCGTCTTTTTTAAAATGAGTGAGTAAGCTAAGTCTAATTTTACTTTTAATGTCACCAAACACAGAGAAATGTCCTCCCCACGCCCTAAGGACATCTTTGTACACCCTCAAGCTACAGTACTACATGTAATGCAAACACAGGCTCTTTCAGTCTGCGTGCCATGAATCATTTCTTCCAACCCAGTGTCAGGGATTTAGAATAACTATATAGAAATAGCCAGAATTGGCGATGGTCTTGTTTGCTTATGTAGATAATAAAAGGCATTAGCATTAAATTAAATTTTTCTCATGTCTTGTCCATGAGTAGAAAACTAAACTTTCCATTTCCTACTTTTTCAATATGTGTGAGAAGACAAGTTATGATGTTTCACCTCAGTGAATGATTTCTTGACATGCATCAGACTTCGATCCACTTGTCTGGATTCTGTCACAAGGTCACTCCACAACTGGCCAATACTGGCTGCCAATTCTAGCTCCTCCTCTTCAACCTACACATAGAAAAGGCAGAGCAAGCACATCAACAAGGGGCATAACAAGAAAATATGTTTATCTACAGAAAATAATTTAGCCTTATACAATCTGCAATCTACATGGCGCTACCTCCACTTTGTACATGGCCAGAGTTCTGTATCTCTCCTGGATATCAGTGAACCTTCTCTCCACAATCAGAGAAATGCTCCTGATGTCTGAGATAGTGCCAAGGACAAACTTCAAGTATTCCAACGTGTCGGGGCTCTGCTTCAGGTTCTCAGAGAGTTGCTGTTCAGGAAAATAAGCATGAGGGCAGAATAATCACATATGAAAAATCGCCAAATCTCCACTATAAGGGGAACTGAATATATGACCACAAATTAATGATTAGTGATCAACATTTAGATGTTGTACACATGCATGTTGAGTACCATGAGCTCATCTCTTAGGCTGAAGAGATTGTCTCTGGCAGAGTTGTTGAGCAGCCTGCCCAGAGAAATGACCCAGGCCTGAGCGTTCTCCCGCACCGCCTGGGCCAAAGGCTCCAGATTCAGATAGATGATGTGCTCACTTTTGGCCAGAGGCTCCAGCATCACCTCCTGGTTGATGCCAGCATAGAAATGCAACTTATCATCATACATAACACAGGAAGGCTTTTTAGCTGCAAACTTTTCATTGACGATGCCTCTGTCCAGCTTCCACAGGGGTCGATAGTGTTTCCAGCGGTTAAGGTAGTGTCCCAGAGAGCTGAGCAGTCGCTGAACATTTTGGGACACTGCCATTGCACTCTCATTTATCTGGGGATGCTGACACACATCGCTGTAGAAGTTGAATATCACCAATTCATCTTCTCCACTCACACTCTGTGGAGGGCACTTGATGCAAGTTCCATGCATCCAACGCACAAATTGCTAAAGGAGTGAGGACAGATCAAATTGCACTTGTCATTAACACATTTCAAACAATATTAACAAATACAGTGAGACAAGACATAGAAGGATAGAGGTTCCACCTTGGTGCTCTCTAAACAGTGTCTGACACATCGCATGATCAGCTTGTGGACCTCATTGCTTTTGGGCTGCAGCACAATCTCAGGGGCAGAAAGGATGGCTTCAACTTGGAAAAGAGGGGTGCTCCCCATCAGGGCTGTGTTAAAGGCTTGAATGTTCCTAAAGGAGAAAATAAACAAAAAGGTGGCACAGGGTCTGAGAGGTATTGCACTGCGATTCAAACCAATACTCAGTGATATTACTCACAAAGTGGACAACTTAGCGTTAACATTTAAGAGCACTATCCCACATTACCTCAGCATCATCTTTGTGAGGGAGTCAAACACCTTGCCTTCCCAGTGGGCGTAATATTGTTCCATGCATTTGGCTTTGCCACTGCTGGTCTGCATGAGCAAACACTCTGTCAAAGTGAGAAGGGCCCCAATCTCAGTGTACTTCGCGCTCAGCAATATCACATCCTTAGCCCGTTCTTGCTCAATAAACTCACAGAACTCCTTCACACCTTGAAAAAATAATGCCAAGTAGATGAAAATGTAACAAATATAACCCACATAAATATACAAAATCATTCTCTTGGTTCATATTCTTTTACACTCTACCTGGTAAATCACTTAAATTCTCTCTAGATGGAAATTTGAATAGGTTGGCCATGACCAGAGATTGCAACTTAGCATCAATGTCCTTCTCAGTCTTCTGAATCTGACTGGCAATTGACTCAAACTTAGAGATAGTCTGAGCCACACGGGTGATGTATTCGGGGATACCTAAAAGCAAACATATGGAAATCACTTCATCAGACTGAGAACACACCTGAAACACATTACAGCCAGTTATTAGTCAATACACGTGATATACTCATGGAATTCCAGTTGACTCTTTTGCATCCATGGGTCAACACTTTCTGGAACTCTTGGATGTGTTCATGCAGCATAAAGAACTTGGCATCATTCAGGCTGTCCATTAGGGAGTGGTAGCGGTTCACAAAGTTGTTCAGGTCATCTACACACCTAAAACCAAAGCAGACACAAGTCAGGCAAGAGATGACACTCTGTGGCTTTCTGCTTTGGTGTAATTTCAATATTAAGTTATTTGGGAAAATCATAACCTGTTTATAGTGTCTTCCTGTAAAACCACATGTTGAATGTGGTCAGGCACAGAGTAGCCAAATTCTGCAAGTTTCTTGGACTCAGAAATGATCTCCCTGATCTCTGGTGCAAAATTCACACTGTATCGCATGCACTTCACTAAGTTGTATTCATTTGCAGGGGGCACCTTAAAGTCAAGAGGAGAAGGGAAAAGCAAGGAATTAAAAAAAAAGCAATAATTAATTTTGTGTCACAAATGCTGTTGACAGGTATCAGTGTGTTTCTGATCAGTTAATGAGTGAGAGGTGCAGACCACCTCTGCCTGGCCTTGGTGTCCACTGGTAGTCATGACCAGCACTGCTCTTTTCATCAACAATGGCAGGGTCTTCTCTGCCTCTTCGCACCAGTGCTTATACTTCTTAACCTCATAGGCCCTCATCCTAAATCCAAGCTGCATGCACTTTTCCTTGACCTGAGCATAAAACAGTAAAGTTAGATGACTGCTTTCAATAACACTTTGTTGTCTTAACAGTTCAGTATTTACATTACAATATATGCCTTCACCGCTTTGCCCTGCTCATTTTGCAGCATCTCCGGCACTTCCATGAAGCGAAAGAGGGTGGTTTTTAAGGAGTTGAGAAGAAAATGCTCCGAGTATATGGCTGCTGCCACAGGAGGCTCATTCTTATCCAGAGCAGGGTTGTCCTTCTTTGCCTCAAAGAGTCCATTCATGCTGTCCACCTACACCAAAAGAGACCAAAATAAGTTATTTCTAATGCAGATGCCCCTCTGAGCCTGCTGGTGGCACTACTGTTAAGTTCATCAGGTCATCCAAATTGCCAAGTTTCACCCTCTGGCCAACATAAATGTTCTCAAATGTCAACTCTTACAGCCATTACTACCACCACTACCACTGTTAGGACATTTTAGACTCTTGGTAGCGCAAGAGGAAAGGTCATGGGGTCGCTAAAATAATCAAGTTTCATCCTCCAGGCAACATGAATGATGTCACCCATTTTCATGGTGATTGACCAAATGTATTTTGGGAGATAAGCCCCTCTGGACCATACTGCTGTCTGACCCACTGACACAGTGACATATAGGCCTCCACTTCTCAGCAGGGCAAAAAGCTACCTAAAAGTATCACTGGTATATGCAGTACAAGTCACAGACAACTACAATGTCTAATTTGTATGTATTAAGAATATTCAGTGTAACATTGTCATTCATTCAGTTTTGCATACACTCATGGACTCACATTCCCTCACACCAAAACTGAAACTAGGAACTGCACTTAAATCACATATATTTTAAATGCAGGCTCAAATACAATCAGCATTTTTGTTTCAATTTCAGCAAATACCTCTTTGCAATACTGTGCCAGTATGTCATTAAACTTGCTCATCATTTGGTTGTTGATCGCCTCTCTGGAGTGGATGTGATTAAATTTCAGGAGCATGTCAAAGGCAGCAGTTGAAGAGCGCAGTCTCTTGAAAGACTGGTCAATGAACTTGATGGCCTTTCCTTCAATTTCCTAGGAAGACATATGCCAAAGATGAGTGAATAAGAAAAGTGTGATGCCTAAGCAACATATTAAAATTCTGCCTTTTGGATGCCCTAAACTAACCTGAACCTCTGCGGCGAAGTCGTGCATTATCATTTTCCAGCTGCTCATCTTAGAGACTTGGAAAGGATCAAAGTTGATTTCTCCAATGGGCACAACCAGGTTATCCACCCAACGCAGCATATCGTCAATGCGTCTGGGGTCACCTGTTACAGCTTTCAGCTCAGGGCCAAAGACGTTGTGGAACTCCTCCTGAACCTGAAGAACATAAGACCAAGTGATGTCTGTTATCACAGCATATCTTTCAGTCTTAAAAAAAAAAAATCTTCATACAATCGGGTCAGTCATCATGTGGGAGGTCAGTCTTTGTGACGTGTGTCTGCACTGACCTGCAGGACATCATACAGGTCCTGGCAGATGGAAGCCATGTAATCCGTCTTCTCAAAAAGCCTTTTGCGGTCAAATTCCCAGCGGGAATCTCTGCCTGTCTTTTCAATTTTGGCACGCACCTCAAAGTAACATGCCTTCCACTGGTCCAGAATCTGCTTGCCACTATGCACCCTGGCTTTGGCTGCCTCCCTTTTATCTCTGCTCAACAAACAGAGAATTGTACAGTTACAGTAAAACCCCAGAATACCCCATTTAAAGACCCCCTACAGAGGCATTTTAAAAGTTTCTAAAAATCCTCTGCTATGGCTATTTTTAATTCAAATTGCTTTCCCATGAAAAAGTTGTTTTAAAAAACTCTCAAAGAGACTAAAAACATGACTACTATTTCTCCCTCGTGGAAAAATCCTGATTCTATGAATATTCTTGAGTATGCAAATGAGTATGCAAATGTATCACAACTTGCGCCCGCCCATCGCCGCTGCCTGGTCCGGGTTGTTCGGTAACAGCGATCCGCATCAAAATGGCTACCTCTCGTGGCAATATTGGCAATATTCAAGCGTTTTATTTATTTATTATGTTAATGAGATGCAAGAAAATCAACGGGATTGGTTGATAGGGTTTGTGATGTAGTAATCCTGCCTGGGTGCTGATAAACTGAATCCAACTTTTTCAGACTCGGTTTTGAAAATGCATTTTCAAATCTAAAATGCTCAGTTATGGCGTGCATTAGCAACTTCACTGCTGAAATGCCTTGTAGCACAACCCAAACACTACATTGTCATGTTAATAATTTCAAAAAAATAATTTTTGGTTTAGGGGGTCTTTAAATACAGGAGTCTGTTCGACTGCTGTTTACAACTTAGATTATAGATTATAGATGAGATTCAAATTACACATAATATCTGAGGCTCACGAGTAAAATTTTAGGCAAAAGGTAAAACCAACATACTTGAAGAGAACATGGACATTAACCACACGGGCCACACGCTCACACAGCTCCCAGGCAATACGCTCCATTAGAGGGCTCATGCGCTCATCTGTATTGTAGTGGTTTGAGATGATCCACACCATTTGTAGGCTGTTCATCATTGGAGGAATGGTGTTCAAGATCACACCAAAGTTCGCTCCTGTTTCCAGGTTCTACAACAAGCATAAGTAGGTGACTTGGATGGGTGCAGGGGGCCAAATAGTTCTGTAGTTACTTTTTTTTAACATGCTTTTGACAACACTAAATCCCCATGATTTTAACATCCTGTTTACATTTCATATCAAAAGATATAGGATTTGCATTTCAGACATTAATACTTCCTGTCCTTTCCTTGTCCTTTTGATGTTTCAGCATCTGATTCTATACATAGGCTCACCTTGAAGTGTCTCTCCAGCGTGCGAAGAAAGTAAACATTATCCTCTGACTCTGTATAGTACTTGGTAAGCTCAGCCACAGTTACATTCAGGTTCTGAGCAGCGGTTGGCTCTGCTTTGGTCATCACCTCCACAATCTTCTTCACCACAGGCAGTTGGAGCTGCTCAATCAAAGTGCTGAGGACAGCTGAACGGTCCCGCCAAAATTCTATCTCAGCCAAAGGGCCAGGTGCCTGGAAAAATGGAGAAGGAATGCTTCTTAAAGGTTTCTGGATCGAGCACAAGCCACCATGCGATGCAGCTGCGTTCTTCTACCTCATTAAAAATGTGTTGTTGTATGGATCACTGGTAAGGAATTTTCTTTTTGCTTGCGCTGATAGAGACTTGTGGTCTAGCTCAAGGGCACTTCAGCACCACAGATACATGCAGACACAGGGTTTGAATCCAGAACGTCCGACAAGCTCTGCAACTGTTACACCAATTTGAATGGGTATTAACTTAGACTACAGGGAGAGTGACATACCAGAGGCTTCTTATTCTCTTCCTCCTCAAGAACAATGGCAATCTGAGTCTGCCAGTTCATCACACACTGCTCCAACTTCTCCACCATCTCTGGAGTAGACAGCAGTACATCCACCTCTGGTTTCAGGTCTAGATCAGGGATGTGCAGCTTGAACTCACCTGCAATGAAGAATCCCATCTGTAGATGAATGGGTTTTTTCCCCACGAAAATAAACTCTTATCTATGCATGAGTATTCCTTTAACTACTTCTATTTCTACGACAGTCATTCACATTATCGCTAGCTGGGTCTAGTAAACTAAGCAACACACCCTCAAGCTGTTGGATAGTCATGGTGATGTGGTCCAAAAACTTGCGAGTACTGTTGAGCAGCTCATTACGAATCATAGATGACGCCGGCATGTCACCCTCGCCATCCTCTGTGGTTTCCATATCCTGAGAGGACTCATAACCTCCATCAGTTATCTGGAGCTGATTGACTGAGAGCATGGGGTTGTACACCTGAAACAAATGACATGGTGAAAATAAATGAACATGAATTCTGCATCCAGAGTTTCAGCAGTATTGCATGTGTTTTTACGCTTAACACCCCCACCCTCAACGTCCTTCAATGTGTTATACTATTTGTTTTCTTGCATTGCTGTCATTGCTTGTTACTCTTACTTTGGATTTGATCATTTTTATTCACACATTTTAAAGTGCTTAGCAAATGTTTTGAAAAGTGGCATACAAATAAATTTTAATTATCATTATTAATAGTAGTAGTAGCAGTGGTATATGGTTGTTGCTGTCAGCCTGACTGTTCACTATCATGATGGTGGTGTTTTCTACTTACATGACTTAGCATATTCTTCAGCGTAAGAAGGGAGTGTCCGTTCAGCGTGCCAATCTCCATCACACTGGGCAACAGATTATTAGCCTCATTCATGTCACTGGGTTCAAAGATGGTCTCTAATAAAATAAGAGGAACAATATCTTGGTTAATCTTTTCTGGCATGACATAAAATAATTGGCTTGACTTTATCTTGCTTTTTTGTAGCTCTGTTGAACTTGCACTCACCCATTGTGTTCCTGAGAAAGTAGAGGACACTGGATTTCATGCATTCCTCTGGGACATTGTTCACTGTTACATGAAGCTCGGTATGATAAACCACTTGAACCTCAGTCCTCTGGAAACACACAACCATAATGGAGGTTACTATTTTCAATGTATTGCTCTCCATCAATGATCCTGCATACTTTAGATTATTCAACAGCATGCAATTTCATGATCATCTCAGTCATAAGCTATAAATGTCCTCAAACATTATCACAATTTCCAAGGTAAGCCATTAAAGACATTGGGAACTTCATTAGAGTTTAATCTCACAGTGGTCAGCGGATTTTCCTCCTTTGACTCAAAGATGATCTCATCTCCAGCAGTTGGGGTCCCAGAATCTGAAGAGTCTCTCTTCTCTAAGATAACGGCAGTAATAGATAGGGTGAATTTTTTAGCAGTTAACTACGTTGTGACAAGTAGCAGATGCTATTATGCATCATGCAGCAAAGTTGCTATATTAAATTAACGTTACTTGGCCAACTATTTAAAATTAAATCTGTCAGCTTACCAACTGGAATTTCAACTTCAATTTCCTCTTCTCTGACGCTTTTATAAAACAGCAGGGCTGATGCCAGCTCCTCCCCAGAGACATCGTTCAAAAACTTTAATATTATCTGCTCATCTTCTCCATCTCCTCTTCTGAGCAGCTCATCGAAGCAGACTGGATCCGGCAAATAGAAAGAGGAGCACACCCGTTGTCGGATCCACTCCACTCGTAAATCGTCGTGTGTCATATTTTTTCAATTGGCCTTGACACGGGGAAAACAAAAAGCATTGCTCTCTGGAGAATCTGGAACCAGTTTAACTGATATCACAATTAGCATGAAGTTAGCTACATAATACTCAGTTCTAACTTCCATCCAAGCAGTGGTTCTGTATAGGTTGTATTGCTATGGCAACCGTCAACCGTCCTGACCGCGCGAGCACATGGGAATTTGTTTCCTGAGTGCCGACTGGAAGGCAGCGCTTTCTGTGGGAAAACCATGGCTTTTCATTATATGCCCTGAATTTTGCAATTTTGTACACTTTACAAAATAAAAAAAATAATAATGGAAAAATGCACCTGAGCAGCCCTTGGATGTTTTAAAACAAAATGAAAAATACATCTTTTTAATGTATTTAATTAAGTTTGCACTTTACATTGAAAGGTCCCCCAACAGCATCAAGGACACGATTGAGGTAAGGGAATGTGAAATATATAATGTGTTGACTATTTCGGGTTAAAGATCTCAAGTGTAGAAATGTGTGTGTCTCTGTGTGTGTGTGTACCTGGGTTCATAGAAATCGGGTGAACAGACACCACTGCAAACAATCCCTCGGCTCTGTTCTGTTTGTGTCTGTCATGACCTGTGTAGCTGCCGAGTGGCCTGCAGGTGTTACTTTGCTGCGAGGTTACACGGGGTTTTAACGGGTTTTCTATCAGCCATCTCCCAGTTTCCGTTAGTTATGTTGACACGTATAATGACTCCTGGCAGCCACACAGACGCTTCACTTTTCGCTCACAAAAGTGTCATTTCCTCCCCCTACTCCTCTGCTCTCCTTCCACTCATCTTCCAGTGAACAAACACTTGCACGTCCCAGCACTTGTCTATTCCCTGATTTGGCATCAATGCAGGAGGCAGAGGCCCTATGGCGGTGACGTCATGAGCGGCACTATCTGTTGGACATATCTATGGTGTTGGATTAGTTAAAATTGTTAATTATGCATTTCGATGTCATAAACTTCTACCACAAGCTGTCTAGACGGCCTAGTCCTGCAATGAGAAATTTTCAAGGGCTTTGCGATTTTGAAATAACCTTACCCAGGACTGAATGTAGAATGAGGATTTCTTTTTTCTATGACATTTCTAGCTTTCGCTCACATCAGACCGCCAGGAAAAGTGTGTGGGATGACATGCACAAAGGTCCAGAAACCGCATTTAAACCAAGGACAATAATGCGCTATGGTGTGCGCTGTATTGGGCTACCAGGACACTCCGAGATCATGTTTCCCCCCAAAACCGTATGTCCTCTCCTGTAGCTTTAACATAGTTGCCAGCAAAAGATTTGAATATATCTTCTGCCTTACCGACCCACTTTACTGGTGACACATAAAGCAATTTTGGGGATTATTTAACTGGACAACTAAGCCTATTCCAGCAGAACGCATCAAGCCATAAGGTCAAACATCAAACATCAAAATGTGAAGCAACAGTGTGCTCCCATGTGAAGAAAGAATTAATGCTAAGGCTAGAACTTGGTGCTATTGTCCATCAGAGTTGAGCAGAAGTTGCCTTCTGTGTCACTACCTTAGATCAAATACTGGACAATACTTTTTTTCCAAATGAAAATCAGTCATTTTGGTCGAGCTATAGACTTTATGTTTATAAAGTTGATATTTATGTTCATACGCTGTTTTATAAAGGTTGACTCAAATCTCTTTGTGTTGATTTCCACACAGCTTAGCTTAACCAAGGTACATTGGAGAAACTGTTATGCAATAGTTAAGGGGGGAAAAGCAATTCAAACAAAATCAAATTTATTAACATATTTTAACATTAACCATTATCAGATAGAAAAGCAAAACCAAACCAAAATAGAGGAATGTACCAGCACACTTTGAGCATGGAGTTTCTGTCACAAAAACAACACATTGTTAATCAAATGAATGGCCAGATTAGGGCTACATTAGAGAAAAAAAAAATCACATTTATAAGCCCCCTTCAATCGACCAAAACTACAAGTGACTGTTAAGGCAAACAGTTGCTCATCACACTGTACATCTGACACCTCAATAAAACAGTGGCTGTCAAGAGTTTTATCACCAATTTTTGACACCATCTTAGTCCATCACTAAAGCCAAAAACACATCGTTGTCTCTTTCAAAAGTGTTGCACTACCTTGCTGTTTAACACAGCAAATTCAATTTCCACAGAAATGGTGTAAGCATCCCAATAACGTTGAGCATGGCATGGTCATCACAATTAAAATGAACAAACTTTCCTTCCCTTAGGAAGATTCCCAACACTCTTAAAACTGATTTCTAATACCAAAACAATTAACAAATACAACTTATGTCTGATTTTAGTATACAGTTCACCTTCTTTGATAAGATTTCAGAGCTCTATCATTGTGTTAAATTAATAAGGCTTAACAAATGTATCTAATTTAGTACTAGGTCTGCAAAAATCACTGACTAAATAAAGGGCTCTTGACCAGCAGCATCAACTGTCAATAAATGGATGTATCAAGCTTTCCATGCGTGGAATGTGAAGTTTTCCATAAAGTGATGGTCGCACAGGCAACATTGTGAATACAGGTCAGCAAAAAGCAGATTCCAGTAACATTCATCATTTATATTGATGCAACAGTTAAAAAAATATAATAAATTAAACAATCATTCTATAAAAGTATATACATCTCTTATCACATTCCTGCCAAAACAATTTTCAATACTAAGAAGTGAAAAACTCTTCAATGTTTTGGTAGCCCAAAATAAGAATACGAGAGGAACTGGAGGATGATATGCTGCTGTTTGGTTGTACTTCTGTAAGGCAATCAGTGCAACAAAAAGTAAAACATAAACTATCAATGTGAACATAAAGGTGGTTTAAAGTCCCACTCCCCAGTGACCTCATCAACTGTTACCCAACATGCCTCACTAGCAAATCATTGGTTTAAAGTAGATGAGTTACATTTTACATTTGAGCGCAACACTTCAACCTCACAAAACATGATTTGAAACAACGTGTCAAGCCTGGTACAAATACTGTGTCACATGAATTTGACATGGGAAAAATGAGTTTGTCACTAGCATACTGTGCACTTTCTGTGGTCACAAACAGACTGTCATGAATAACAAAGGAAACTGGTGGGTGAACAAGATGTTTGTTAATATGAGCAAAAAAAAAAAAAAAAAGTGCATGGCATGACCCATTTTTTAAAAGGTGAAAACAAAACTGAATCAGGCCATGATGTCACTGGAGTCAGTGTCTTAAGAAGCACTGAGTCCTGCTGGCACATTTTGGCTGTGTTTGCCACTAAACAGTACGACTGGTGCTCCCCCTTCATAGCAAGCCGTCATGCTCAAAACTGGAGGGCAGGAGAGAGAAGGCGAAGGGGGAGAACTTGATTCCGGCTCCACTGTAGAATTTATTCTGAAACTCAACCCTAAGAAAGAAACGAACAGCGGCCATGAAAAATAAGACTGACGTGATTTGAAGAATTTGCGTTAAATATTCTGCCATCATTGATGGGGGCAGTGTACGGGTGGGAGTATCTTACCAGTGCAGTCTGAGGGCGTGAAGGAAGGCAGACAGCCCCTCCATTACCAGGAGGATGGACACAGTGAGAACGGCAAACAGCCCAAACACTGGCACCAGGAACATAACCCCAAGCCTGGTGTCCATTTTCAGCCCCACTCGCATCACCATCGCCCACAACACCTCTGACAGCTCTGTGCGGAGACAAGAAGATTTGCACAGTCCGTTTAGAGAGTCATGAGCAATAAGAGATGAAGATTACTAGATGTGGCCCCTTAAAGTGATAAAAATGTAAAAAAATAATAGTAATAATTTTTATTGAAGTATTTATTCCTTGAAAATTTGCTGGTAGAAAGATATGAACCAGGGAAACATTATCTCTGTGTGCTTAGCTGTAAATCGTCATACTCACGTGCATGTGCCAGGCTCAGAGCCCAGAGCCTGAGGTAGGAGGCTGTGTTGGAAATACACCCCAAGCAATATTCTATAGTGTGGATAGACTGGTGCAGGAACTCATCTGCAAAGTCAAACTGCCACAAGAAAAACAAAATTCAACACAACTCACTGAGAGAGAAAAGCTGTACTTTTTATGTCAATTCTACTTTATTGGACAGTGTAGAGAGAGGAGGACGACATGTGACGGACATGTAACTCTGTCTCGGACACATGGCACATGCCCCAGCCAACTGAGCCACCAAGACGACCCATGATTATCTCTCGTGGGCATTCACGATACACGAGTGACTGAGTGGTTGTGTGTGCTGTGCTGACCTCCTCTGTCTGGTGCTCTCTGCTGGAGGACAGGTCGCTGTGGCTGCTGCCCTCCTCCATGTCGTGAGCCCTCAAAAGGGAGAGCTCCTCCTCGCTGCTGCGTCGCACGCGCTCGTATCCCTGGGGGCAAAGAGAGCGGCGCCACATAAACTTCCAATTGCAGCCAGAGAGCAAATATTTGGAGACATGTTACACACCTCTGCACATACACACAAGTGCATGAACACACCAAAACCTCACCCTGTACATTCCCAGGCGATGGCTTCCATTGTGAAGCCAATAAAGGTAGAGAGGTTTTCCCAGCAGTAAGACAGGCACTGAGAGCACGGCGATGATTACCAGAAACACCTGCAGGCCAGCCTGGAGGAATCAAGAGGCAAAACATAACTTCAATAACTTCACAGTCTCTGTCTCAGTGAGAAAAACCAACCGCATTATCTTTTAAGGATTAGACCAAAGCAGGTTCAACAGTATGACCGCTGTAGCATAGTGGAACCACATGTGCTCCTCACCTGTCCTGGATAGAGTTGCTGCACCCCGTTGCCTTGCATGAGGAACATGTTTATGAAATGGATGAGGATACTAGGGGCCTGTCTGGATTCATGAACAGAGAAGGCCAGCCACTTGTAGAGTATCATAAACACCAGGTAGCCAAAGAGGCACAGCAGGAACAGGAGCTCAGGAAGAAATACCAAGTACAGGTTGTACTTCTTCCTGAAGTGCCTGTATTTGTTGACAAAATTAAGGCAGGTATGAGAGGAAAATACAATTCTATAGCACCAACCAATAAAGGCATGACAACTTAAAAGAAGAGACTATTACTTACAAGTGATTGAAAACACTGAGGATGACCCCGAAGCTCATGTGTATGATGCCCAGTATCACCGACATCTTCATCTTATAGGAGTTTAGAAATGTAAGGCGGTTGGCTGCCAGGTTCCAGATCTTCACAGCAGAAGAGATGAGATAGCATATTATACAATGGGTAGTTTCAAAAAATAGCGTGAAAAAATATCCAAATAACTCCCATCTCCTCTCTTAATTCAACTACTGTCTAGATCAATGGTTTGTCATTCATTCATAACAAGTATATAAAATTGATATAATTAATAATTAATTCATGGGAATAAGATGAGCAACACAGTAAACTGCATTACAAACAATGTTCTGTCCAGGATAGAGGAGGCCCACTCTTGTAGGAATTAGGAAATTACTAGCCCTCTGAGGCAAAATGTAATTTGTGAACTTGGGCTATACAAATTAAAGTGACATGACTACTTGGCAATCTTTGTTTTCTCATTGTTTTCTGATGTATTTCTAGCCTCTTTAAAGAAAACTTTTCAGATCCACATGTTTGTAAAAGACAAAATATTCTTGATGTTTTTTTTACAAAAAGCACAGGTATGATGCAATAGGTGTAAGGCACATCCTGACAGGTAACGCTGCTATAATGAGAAACATTAAGAAAATCTCCACATATTATACATTACATTATTAATCATGTCATGTATAACAAATATTTTTCAAGACAACTATACTCACTGGGTCTATTCCCAGAGGGTACGGCCCACGAAAAACTCCCTCAACACTTGGATCCAATGTTAGATAACGATTAGCTGCACGAGTTTCATTGCTGTTGGACACAATAAAAGCGACAAAGCATGACGAGTTTGTCATATACAAAACAATATATGTGAGAAGACATGGCTGTACTTAAAAAAAATCTCACAAAATGGCATTCCATGAAAAAGATCTACTGCTGTTATGAAGCACTCACTTCCACAGGTTGGCTGTGTACATGGCTTTGACACTCCAGCCAGAACCAAAGATGTTAAGGGACTTTGAGAAACAGTCATTGTATATAAGGCCAGTGTATATGGAAAACAGACCCATCATCAGGATGATGTAACGGCCCTCAAAGAATGTGTTCCAGATCTGTAAACACACCACATAGTTAACTCAACACAGACCTATGCCAGGGATGTACTGGGAAACTTCAGTAAGTTTGTGGCTGAATAACATGTAAAAAGTAGCTCTGAAATACTTATTCACCTCATTCCTGGTATGTTTCAGCTTGCGATTGTTCTCGTATAACACCATCCAGAAAGCAAACAGAGCCATGATAACACCATGGCCCAGGTCCCCAAACATTACAGCAAACAGGAATGGAAAAGTGATGATTGTGTAAGGAGCTGAAAAATGAATGGCAGAGGAGTTAGTGTACAACAATAACAACAAAATTAATAATGTAACACATTTCAAAACAAAGTTACACACTGGTAAAATCTGAAAATAGCACAGAGCAGGAAACTTAAGCCAAAACTAGCTTAGAGCTGGTTTCAGGCTGACACCTGTTCTAGGTGTCAAACCCCAGTACATCAACCGCATATTCAGCCCTAAAAATATAGTGAAGCTCATTTTGAAATTTAGAGGAAGTCTAGAATGCAGCTAGTAATCCTATTTCTGGTTAAGAGTCTGGCTGTAGCGTTTTGCACCAGCTGCAGATGGTTGAGGGGGTTCCTATTTAGATTCTGATAGAGGGACTTAAGAGTATTCAAGGCATGATGAAATAAGGGTAAGGATTAACTTTTATAAATCAGCTGAGGAAAGGCAAGGTATTCTTTTGGTGTTTTTAGCAGGGCTGTCAAATTATCATGTTCATTTTGATTAGCTATAAAAATAATAACGCCTTAAAACAATGCAAATTAACACATTGTGTAATGTTTGTTAATTAATGTACTGATGTTACTTTAAGTTGCTGCGTGTTCAATTTTGCCACAACGTCAGGCGCTCTGACACAGCGGCCCTTCAGCGGGAGCAGTCAGTGTGGCTCAGAGTCTCTGAATTTCCCAACGACAAGAGAGCACTCAGGGTGCACTGACACCACTGGAGTGAATTTACGATCACACACCCCGGACCCTCTGTGGCACACAAATCCAACAGGTTCAGTGCGTTAGTTGCACATGCATGTAAATAGTATGTTAAACAGTTTAAAAAACGTTGTGGCCACATTGTTGCTGAACTTAAAAAATAGTAATAATTAAAAAGAAAGGCCACATTTTATTTTACGTGATAGGCTTATGTTCAAGGTAAAATGAAAATAAAAATGGCTGGAAATAAAACAATTTATTGTAACGTGACATTTTGATATTTCAATTCAGTGCTTCTCGTGTGCCAGAATGTGCCATTGATAAATCAGCACATAATGTAATTAATTTGCTAAAAATTTTTAATCATTTAACAGCCTTAGTTTAGTTGTGGAATCCATGACTGAACAAATTTTTTATTGGAGTCAAAAACCTTATGGTTTAAAAAACGTTGAACGGTTACTAAGACTGTTCAGAATGGAGTTGATGGAGTTGGGAATTTAAGCGCATTTCTCAAAACAATCTCATTGGGAGGTAGTTTTGGGATATCCAGTAACTGACCGGCAATCATTCAGGCTGTTAACACTACTTCAGTTACCTGGGTTTATGGGTACACAGAGTTGCATGTCATCAGCAGGAAATGAAAATGGATATTTTATTTACAAATGTCACTGACAGGGAGCACACAGATTAATAAGAGGCCTTGTACCGAGCTCTGGGGAAAACAAGTATCATGAGCAGGGGCAGAGGAGGCACTGCATATCACAACCTAAAAGTTTCTGTTATGAAGGTGTGATTTAAAGAAACTGAGTCAGATAATTCATCAGAATCCTGTGATCAACAGCGTGAAAAGCAACACTAAGGCTGGTCAAACAGAATGAGGCCTGAGCAGCCACCTCTGTCAGCAGCAGTGAGGTGATGGTCAGCCTTGAAACCTGACTGAAATCTTTCAGAAAAGCTGCAGCGCTTCATAAATAACAGTAAATGTAATGAAATAACCTTTCTAAGAACCTGGACAAGAAGGTCTGTCTGGAAATGCAGTACATTTGTAATTACTGCAGTTGAAGTAAATGAGATTTGGTTTCATTAGCAGAGACTGGACCATGGCAAGTTCAAAGAGGCGGGGAAAGAACGTGAAGACAGTGAGCTATTTAAGATGAATAAAAATGTGCGAACTCCATGTGCACAGACAACTGTGAGGAATTCAGCTGGAATAATGTCTAAGAGATGAGGAGTTCATATGATTAACAAAATCCACTGGAGCAGTGAGGCAAACAACTCCAAAGCTGAGGGAGAGGAAAACCACAGTGACTTTTTTTTTTTTTTATGAGAGAATTCATTACATAAAAGCAGACTATAGTGGGTGAGAATAGTGGGTGTTTCTGGTACAACAACAGAGAAGTAACCATAACCATGACTGCCTGCTGACACTGTGACCTAAGTTTTTTAAAATATTTTTATTTGTAGATTGCTGGCTTTCCATTTTTTCCTTTTAGAGCACAACGTACAGACGTCTGATGGTGCATGCATGTGTACACAGCAAAACAATATTCACACAAAAA
The DNA here is from genome assembly GCA_900302615.1 of Holocentrus rufus. Taxonomy (NCBI): domain Eukaryota; kingdom Metazoa; phylum Chordata; class Actinopteri; order Holocentriformes; family Holocentridae; genus Holocentrus; species Holocentrus rufus. The sequence continues at coordinate 22,402 of OMLF01050023.1, forward strand.
AAAAAAAGAATCCCGCTTACCTGGGTTAATCTCTCTATAGTTGCCTACTCCATAAGCATCTACAATGTTCTGGAAACCAGCAGTAAACTTGTTGGTCCTAATGAGGGTGGGTGGAGTGTCACTACTGGGGATACGATTGACAAAAGAAGGAACTGTTGCTCCACTTCTTCTCTGAAAATAATAATTTAACAAAATGTCACGTTAACAAAAACTGTCACTGAAATAATGTCTCAAGGCTTTTGTTATAAATAGATAGAAAAAGATACCCTCACATTGCCTTCCTGGTTTACACAGCAATTTTGGCATGGCGTATCCATGCAAAAGACCAACTGTGGTCAAAGCAATGCTGAATAAACCACTATGGACAACAGTGATCCTGTGTGCCTGTATTTCTTTAACCAAAATGCACGCTCTGTCCTCTGTAGCCCGCAATCTGAATGGACAGTGGTCTCACAGTGCCCTGACCAAGTAAATGTATTAAACAGAATTTTTTTTTTTTGGTTGAAAAGGAAATCAGCACAGCTGAAGACATACAGAGGGCAAGAAAAAAATCAACGCCTATTACTTTTTGTACAATAATGTTAACCCAGTTCATGAAGCAGCTGCCAACTAAGGCCCCATCCACACGAAGCCAAAACGCGTATAGTTTCAAAAACGTTCTTCGTCAAGACGGAGCTGTTTCAGTAAATGTGTCCGTCCACACGAATTCCCTTGACATGCCTGAAAACGATGTAAAACACATGCCAGCCTGTTGGTGGTGCTGTGACGGCGTAACAGAAACAAGCGGAAACTGGCGGCGTGACACAATGATAATGCAGAAGTATATTTGCATTACACATGCAACAATGTACGGCGGCATTGTTGTAGTCGTTTTCTGAGTTTGGCGCATGCGCATTTAGTGAGAGGTGGAGCTATGATGCAAGCGTTTCAGAAAAGGATCAGATACAGCGTAACTATGGAGACGCATAACCGGCGTTTTCAAATCTTTGCACTCTGGCACATGGTTTAAGAAATGATCGTTTTCAGACCCCCAAAACGCCGGCTTCGTGTGGATGATACATGGGTTCGATGACATATTTGTGCATTTAGGCCTGGTTTCGTTTTTGTGTGGATCAGGCCTTAGATGGCTGGCAGAGAAATAAAAAAAATGAGGGAAAAGTAAGCCAGCAGGTTCCTCACCGATCCGTCTTCCAATGCCCTCCGCAAAGCGGGAAGATCACTGACAGGACACCAGACCTCAGCTATCAGGCACTTGTTAGTGACATCAAAACTACACAGGTTGAGGATATAGTAGATGGCCTTCATCTTCTTAACCTGGATGACCCAGGTGTAGACGGACTCTGAGGCCTTGTTCAGGACTTGTCTGAGGTAGTCCTCGGTTCTGTGGAGTACCTGGGCACAGTAAGGGTCAGGCCTTAGTCTGGTATATTGTACCAAGAGATATTCAAATCTATTCAAAAAGGATAGGAAATGTGCAAGTTTATGTAGTACTAGAGTATTAACATAAGAAATAAATAAAACATTGTCAATAAAAAGAATTTGTATGTGTTCGCGTGAGAGAGAGACGAGGAGTGGTGGGGGGGTGGAGGGCAGACTAAGTGGCAAAGAGAGAGGGCAAAAGAGCAACAGTCAATGAGGGGGAGAGGATGAAAAGAAGCTTTAGAGAGGCAGGCTAGCTCTCAGCTGAGGCCTCGTGTTGATCATATGCTACACGAGGTTAATGCAATTCAGTTTCTCAGTTAGCGTGGGATAAAACCAACGAATGATTCACAGAGTAATGCCCCAGACAGCAACACAGCTGGTCCTACAGAACTTGCAGAATTGGCTCCCAACATAGAAACCTAAGTAAATCATTGTTTTAGCTTTTTTGTTCTCTGACCACAAGAGTGGCTCAAATTAGTAATCCTCGCTGGTTATAGTGTGCTTTATCGAACACAGTATTTCCCACAGGCAAGTCCACCACCACAAAGGGACACCTAGAGATCTAACAAGCTTTAATTTTAACTGGCTGATGACGGCAGACATTTAAAGTACAGCTTTATTGGATGACTTGACACTGATATGACTAATATAACTTTACAGTATTTACTTTTTGTAACCAGTTAAGCATCTTTTATGATATTTACCGTGTGCAGGTCCTGAATGCGAGTTCGAAGTCCTTCCACGACATCATTCCTCTCCTCATTACTATTGGGGTATGGATACAAGTGACAGTGATAGCTGGGGAAAAATACAAATGTGTTATCTAACAATAACTGTCATAAATAGAATAACAATATAACAAAAAACAATTAGTTCTTCTCAAAGTGTTTCTTGTCAATGTTAGAGCAACCAGAGGACGAAGTAGTTGGAAGTAATTACCAGTCACAGATCTTTTTGACTTTCTGGCCGATTTGATCTCCCCAGTAAGAAATCAGGAACACCACACTTTTGGTTGGTTCACCCTGCAGACAGATCAGGAAGGGTTATGGTAAGACACTTTCTGCAGCTCCACCAATTACACTGCGTACGTTTCCAAGGTACTGGTACATTTTCTTGTTTAAAACTGAGTTCTATTTAAAAAAAGAAAAAAAAAGAAGAAAGAAAGTCAAAAGTCAGCAGTCTACTTCGTGTCTCTGAAGCAGCTGCTTGAAATACTTATTTTGATTCAAGGTTACAGGCTTGTTTTTCTTTTTGCACCGGCTGAAAGTTGTACATGATCATCCCAGGGGTGTAATGATTCACCTTTTTCATGGTTTGGTTTGTACTTCTGTTTTTAGGCAACAACTTTGTTTGTATCGAGTTTTGGTCTGAAAAAACTGAACTCACTCAGAATTCAAATTCTCTCTTTTTAATTTAAGCAAATATAACTCAACACAAAAAAGCTGAATGGGGCTTTTGACAATATTCTGCAAAGGTTGTGCAGGCCAGCAACAGAATGCCTTTGTATGCAGGCCAGGGAAAAGTCAGTTATAAACCCTGATGCCATTATTAATTAACATGAGCTCTACATTACAAATGTGTTCACTGTCTCAGACCATAGTGAAAAAGTCATGTTTCGCCACACACATGTTAATGAACCAATTATGCAGGGGCCAAGAATGCAGTTTTTCTTTTTTCGTCTCGGTACAGTTACAACCCTAATGTCACAAATACTGACTGACCTGCACAGAATCATGAGACTGACACGTGCAACTTCTGTTTTAGGGTGAATTTTTGTGTATTAGTACACTCACCAGCTCAACAGGCCAGTCTAAAGCACCAGCCACAAATTCCATAACTTATTTCTTCAATTTGACAGACACTTTGGTGTGTTACATGCACATTCATGCTGCAACTTTCTTCCTCCTACTAGATGTTCATGAATTGTGTAAAGGTGATGTCCAAACATCCAACACTAAATTACATAACACATAAAGCTGATGCCGCTCTGTTCTCTATAAGTTTAAACTTTGAAGCATGTTGCTCTTCTGGCCACATCCCAATGAGTGATGTCAAAGCAGGTGTTTAGCCCTGATGGAGAACACCCCGCCACGGTGTCACAGTCCTCACACATATTCTTAAGTCACTCCCTCAACAATCTGCATTCATTTCTCATTACTCATTCGTTTGTATCTGTGATGCTGCCCTACAGCATTCTCTCCATCGATGATTCTTGACAATCTACAAATGTCCCTACACTTTATAAGATATTTGATTGAACCCAAACAATATGAAGTGAGTGTCTATAACATTAAAGAAAACAAAAGATTAAAGAGAACAACAATAACTTAAGAACACTAATCACATGTTAAAAAAGCTGATAATCTAAGTGCTGTTTAGGTCTCTTTTGACCAGATGGGCACTAAAGTAAACAAACTGGCTCTGTCATGTACCGGTCCCTTGTGGTACAGACCTGTGGTACAGAAAATACCAAGCATATTTTTGTGGTGTCATTGATGCAGAAGTTTCTTTTTCCTTCCTTGTTGATATTTAATCTCACACCATAATGCAGGAACTCACAACAACAGCATTTAAAGTGACAAAGTAACAAAGCTTGCCTCGAGGAACCTACCGTGTCAGGGTCTTCCAGATACTCCTCGATCTCAGAGTAGCTGAGGATGGTGTAGCCTTTACATACTCTCCAGAGCATCCGTTCAAATGCCTCTATCTTCATCCTCTGAATCAGCCCTGAGATGAAGCTGAGGCAGAAAACAATGAGAAACATTCTAAAATAGCCTGACAAGTAAGTGTACTTACATATGCAAAACACAAGACTTTTACACTCCAAACATTGACACAAACATGATGGTAAACAGCTCACAGAATATAACCGCTCACCCGAGTTTAGCTCCAAGCCTCTGCATGCTGTTGTAGTCCATCATTGTGTCCTTTTCCAAGAAGGGAAACTCCTCGTACTGCACTTGCAGGGGCTCACGCTGCAAGACACAGGTAGCAGGGGTCAAGACTGTAGCCAAATTGCGTGCATATACAAACTTTTAATTTGGTAGTGTGGAATGAAATTTGACCTGTTGCATTGGTATCATTTTTTTCATGAAAATGATGCATCCAAACAATTATATGAAGCTGGGGAATTAATATGACTTAAGAAATGCAGGTGAAAAGTAGCCCCAAAGGCCAAATGGGAAGGGTGAACATCTGAACCACCATGGAGCAGCCACTTGGAAAATGCTAACAAAATGAAGAACTTGGCAATTTGTTTTATGTGAAAGGATTAAGGATGCTAGTAATGGCACATGCAATTGATTACCGTTCAAATGCCTGTCTCTGGGGCTGTCTCTAAAGTACCCCATTTAGTATAAAACTTTTCAAGAGTGAAGGAATGTCACAAATCTCAAGTCACCTCATTGTCAAATCAATGAGTAAAGGGGATCCTAAATTAAAAGATGGAGTTAGCATACTGCGTGGAATGCAAGCACATAATGAGACAAAAAAGTCAGGTTATAATTGCCACACAGTGGCAAGACATTGGTGCAACGAAATTTTGTATTGATGCTGCAAACTTAAAAAAAAACAACAAAAAAAAAAACACTTGTAGCATCAGCGCTAACAGTGAAAAATGTTAATCTTGAGTCCCGCCACAATGACTTCATACATATAAATAAGCCAATTAATTAGCTACTTAGTTCAATGTGATCTCAGCTCTCTGGCTTCCCAAATTGACCTTTTACATTAATTTCTTCCATGGGAAATAATCAAACACTGGTTGCTTCCTGGTAATGCAGGAAAATGAATCATTGGCAAACAGAGCTTGTCCCATATTACATACATAGACGCACCACTTCCACATGTCTCAACTGCAGACAATATTGTCTTGCAGTAATTAAGATGTATATCTCTTGAATGTACCAAGGCAGTCCAAGCTGACGGAGCAAACTGTAGATGGTGGCAGATTATTATATTAAGGATCCAGCTATGTTATCGGATGATACACTAACCTCAGCGCTTCGCTGTACAAAGCTGCGTGTGATGCGCAGCATATGTGTGTACTCTGTCAGCTCCAGGAGATTCTTCTGCAGCTTCTCTTTATTCCTGGTGACCTCACTCAACTCCACTTCCAACCTTTGCAGCTGATCCTAAGCACATACACACACACAGCAGTGACCATATGTACACACTCTGCAATATTTTGAGAGGGTCCCTGATTAAGGCAAAAGACTACAAGCCATAAGGTAAACAAATTTATATTTTTAATTAAATCTACCAGCTTTGGGCAAACTTGAGTAGAACACAGTAACATGAAGCATTCTACATAGAGCAGAATTTTCTTCACATTCGTTTAGCTGTCACCTACCTCCTCTTTCCTTGAAAAATGCAAATTTATGCAAAATTTATCCTCTGGCTTTATTGCTCAGTCCTCCCAAAAAAGTAAGATTAATACAATTACCAACAACTAAGACAATTACAAATGTCAATATGTCAAGATATAAATATCCAAATAAAAGCCAGACTAAAACTGTAACACCAATTGCTGCAAATCCTGAAATGGACCCAGGAACAAACTTCTGAGAACCAAAATTATTCCACATCTACAAATCATTTAAAAGAAATATGGACATGAAGAGTAACAATTCTGAAACAATAAATAATAAGGCATGAGCAAGTAGCCAACCATTATAGACATGACATGTTTGGGCAGAGGAGCAGCTGGGTTCACATCTCTTTCTGGCAGTGGGATGTCCGCTTTCTTGATTTCCCTCAAAAGGTATCCTGTTAAAAGTACAGAGTAAGCCTCTCTTAAAGTTTGCAAAATACATTAAGCCACTGAATAAAAACCCTTGACTGGAGCAGAAGCCTGTCAAAGGTCTTGGCAATGTGTTGTGTCTTTGTTTCATATAATCGTTAAACTTTATCTATGACTAGGCAGCATTTCCTATGACTCAAGGGTTACTTTTATCCCAATTCATTGAGAAACTGCTGCACTCCTCTAAGAAAGAATGCCTTGCTCTTGTACAGATTCACTTGCCTTGTTTTTTTTGCCATCAGAATCATGTCACAATTTATTTTTTTTTTCTGCTCCCTGTTGAACCAGAATTTAATCTTCTGCCAATGACATACGATCACACTTCTGCTTCCTTGATTACAACTTACTGGCTAGATACAGAACTCAACCTTATCTCAAAGCCAAAAAAGTACATGAAGGGAGAAAAGAAGGAAGGCTTTTGGTTTTACAGATTAATATATCCTTACCAAGGATTCTCTCCATCTCTTCACATTTTTTGATCTCATTGACAAATTTTCGCTGGAATGAGTTGACAGTGGGGTTGAGCTGAAAAAGATGGGAGAGATACCTTTACTCAAGAACTTAATGACTGACAATGTCTTTATCACCACGTTTCTAAAAACACCATATGTTGACATGACCCCGTGCACTGCGCTGCAGAGTAAATCATTACAAACAATATGTGGCTATTTCACACTCCCATACCAATCATCTGTGTTTAATCAGTCACTCTGCTTTTTGTGCAGGAAAAAGTGTCACAGCTCTACTCTGATAAAGCGAAAGTCTGACCGAGGGTGCTGAAGCTCAGACAGTCGCAACATACGCAGGTGACTAGCAGGAGACACGTTAGCACTTTAGCTGTTAACTAGCTACCCAATAGTAACTTTGAAAGTTAGTCATAAAGTCAGCTGCTCAAAGGGCAAAAAGCTAAGATTTCTCACTTACGTCTCTGAACTCTACAAGCCCCAACTCTCCAAGTTCACTAATGCAGTCGTATGCTGATCCAGACTGTAGAAACAGCTGGGCCAAACACATCTCCTCACTTCGGAGCAGTGAGCCCATTTTGACAGCTTGCTGCGATACTCTTTTCAGCCGACGAGAACGCTACTATTAGCAAGCTAGCTAGCTGACCGTGTGCAATTTATTTTAACGTTATGCCAACGTTAAACAGTCACAGATCCTTATCGACCTCTTTCATAACTTCGGCTTTGTTTTAGCCCGTCTGATACTAGTTCATTTGGTTTGCTCACTGCTGACGTTAACGTTAGCTATAACGTTAGCTCTAACTTAGCAGACGCTGGCTGAGCCTGCTAGCGAGTAACTATAACGTTAAGCTAACCGGCGAGCGCGATTCCTGGCTGAAAACTTATTCCGTGAGTTAAATCCGAGTCAGCTGTGCAGCAGTAAGGCCGTTAACGTTCAATAGTCCAAACTGTAGATGTTGTAAATCTCTTCATTGTTGACGTTGGATATCAACTTCCAGCAGACATCGACTTGCAGTGAACATTATACTCCACGTCACTTCTCACGCTACGCTCACTACTCTTCATCAGACTCAACTTGCATGACAGTGAAATGTTCGTTTAGCCAATGACCGCTGCCTCTTGGATTCTGCGCACATTACATATCTAAAGAAAAAAAGAAAACATTCAAACGGGTTTTTGAGCCCTCTTGTCGGTCTTCCAGGCGGTCCGTACAAGGAACACGCTGAAGCATCAACAGCTGAGCTACACCCGAGAGAGATCATAGTTTGTTATTCAAAACGACTTCAAAATAGTTGGCTATTAAAAACTTAGGCGTTTATATTCAACTTAAATCAAATAAAACAAATTTTAAAACGACTGGAGCTGATCAAAGTGCTGCACATTGAGGTAATACTGTAGTGCTGAGGGTAGTTGGGCGAAGCTTACCAGTATGCTCAGGGTCTGTTTTATGTTCCTATAGTTTACAGTTTACCATGTGAAGTTAGATGCACCGTTAGTTTGTGACTTTCCTCCAGTTTTTGGTGCAAAGGTAATTTAGCAGTGTGGATGGTATGCTTGTTTGCTTTCAATAACGCTGTTTATTGTGAGATCTCTGTGCCTGAGATCTTGCCTCTGCAAGCCATCCACTGTTACAATATGGGCATGTTCATTTGGACAGGGAAAGATGCTACCTTGGTCATTTTGTAGTATCCCCTGAGGAAAAAATGTGTGCATCCTGGGGCATGTCATATTTCACGTTTTACATTTATAAATCTTTTCAAAAACAATGGTTAGTCTGCAGTGAGCAGTTTCCTTCTTGCCTAGTTGCTAGATTTACTTACTATTCAAAGTTGACAACACTGCCAGTGAGTTTGACATCGGAGAGTGGGTGGACTACACGATAGCAACCTTTCACGCCTTTGCTTATACTATTTTTGCTTATTATTTTATGGCAAATGTAATACAGAATATTGCACCACCAGTCTGTCCAGAGTATGTCCAGAAAATCCTGATCTTGGCAATGACACCAGCTCAAGGCTGCCTGAGGGTGTGTTGTGATCACAAGGCAATCTTGCTTTTCCTGCTGTTATGGACTTCCTCTGCCTGAGATTCAAATAGGGCAATGGAAAGTCATTTGGGGACATCACATTAACCTGGTCCATTATATTCCATATGATTTGGACACTTTCTTCCTTGCTGGGTTTTGGGCCAAGGACATAGCAAGTTACCCAAGTTGCCATCCCGTAACTGTAAGACAGTGTTGAAAAGTTGAACCTAAAAACTGACACTATAGAATCAAAGACTTTTTATTACAAAATGGTCCACCACAATTATAAACATTATTTACACTTTCATTTAAGTGACACTTAAATACATTTTTTTTGTCAAGGTAAAACCAGAACATGCACTATAGAGCCACCGGTCTGTCATGTTATACATTTTATCAGCTTTTCTAATAGGCCTGGGCTTTAGAGATAGGCACTGCTCCATGCCTGTCGGATTTGTCTCCATGGAGTCCCAAGAACTGAGGCAGCAAGAAAGAAGAAAACCAAGATGAGGCCCTTGGCCAGTGTCTGGGAAAATGGCTCACCTGGGGATGGAAGAGAGGATGAACCAGTAATGCTACTGTCAATATCCTTTATCATATTGTTTAAAATAGAATGTTTTGCAGCTGTGGGGTGTTTTTGGTGTATGCCTTTGGTTCTATGTGTGCTGTAATTGCAATAAAACCTAGAAGAGGCACTCAGAGAGTGCAACAGCCACGCCCTGCATTTCTGACAGTGAGCTCTAGCTATGGTGGCAAGTTTCCAGCTAAATGAATGTAAAAGAACAACATATTACTACATGTTTCACTTGGAGAGGGCAGATTCTCACCTGTGTAATACCTGGTGATGGGGAAGGCCAGCTCAGGCCAGCACACATCATTCCTGTCACAGTCATACTCTGTGAAGTTGATCTGAAACCTGGGAAGGACAAGGACCGAACATAGCATCAGAATCAGTCAGAATCAGACACCTCATAGAGGAGTAATTCATTTGTCTCAAAGCAACTTTATTGAGATGGTCCTGTTGTTTGAGGGAGCACCTGGTTTTGGGTGGTCCTGTGAGGATAGGGATGTCAGTGAAGGTGACTGAAGAGGTGACAGGAAACAGCTGAGCCTCCATCGGGTCTACACACAAAGAGGAGTCACCTCCTCCACAGTCCAGTCCCCAGGTGGACAGGCTGTAACTGAAAATTGTCCATACAAAAAATACTTGATGCCTTATAGTATGGTGCACATAGTGACATCAGCAGGTTCATCTGAAGCGAGACTGTATTATGTATTGTGGTGAGCAGCTGGTATAATCACAGTGAGTACAGTGTGTTGACACACACCTGACTTGCAGAGCATGGATCTCCCTTTGAGGTACACCATCTACCATGCTTGTGGTAACACTCCAAACATGGATGTGCTGGTGGGATGGGATCCCAGAGCATGAACTGTTGGTGTCTTCCACAGGCTTGCTTGAGTTCAGCGTCACAACTGGAATTTGTATGTTGTGAACAGTATTAAACAGGAACCAAAGAAAACAATGATTTTGCAGCACTTTATAAAATGTTAAATATTGTGATTGTCATTATTATTATCATTATTAAGAACAAGAAAGGCATGGTCTGATAAGATTAGATTAGTTTCGCTTCAATTCATGGTTTGCAATTTGAAAAGAAATGTTGTATTGTTTGTATTAAAGCTTAAAACTGTCTACTCACAGCTTAGGTTAACCCAGTCTGCCCTGTTTTCGGCATCTGGGTCTCCATTCTTAGCCACATATGTTGCTGTTATCAAAGCAGCCTGGAGAGACTTAACAGTCTCTCTGGAGGAGACAAAACGCAGTATTTTACATAGATAAACAGACGAATGTTGTTCATCAAACAGTAAAGTGACTAAGCGACTCACCTCAGGAGTTTACAGTGAGTCAGATTCTGCAGGCTGACAGGTAGCAGACATCCTGCTGTTGAATTCTCTCCAAACAGAATTGGTGTCTTCTCAGCGGTCAAACACAGTCCATCACTCACTGTTAGCAGAAATAGAGGAGCGTGTTTTACCATACCTTTTTAGAATTTACATAATTAAGTTGTGGTATACGATGAGCTGCTTGTTACAACTCAAAGAATCATATTTTATTGTTACCCTGTAGCCTGGGAAAACTGTTTTACCTGGTTTCCAAAGATTGACTGAGGTCCTCTCAATGGATCCTGTATTATTCTCCAAAGTGTCAACAAACCCAGCAATAACAGGCCTTCCCACCTGATACCCTGCAGTCATTGAAAATGTTTGAGGATAAACCAGTGTTACTGGTTATACAATATTTTAGACAAAAAGTTTCATCCTGGCAAACTTTGTCGGAACAGTGTTTTATCTTGCACATTTTGCTCTCACCTGGGTTCCCTGAGTTTGGTTCACTCATGAAGTCTCCATTCAGAAACACAGCAGAATACCTGGTTGTTAACATCACTGTTATGGAGACAGAATAGCAGAGGTAAGTCCAGAATCATGAAGTTTTAATGCTCATAAACCAAATAATAGGTCAAAGCTACCATAACTTACCATTACCATTCAAAGTGATAGTCCCAACCGTGCGTGTTAATATAATACTTGTGATGCTGTTTCCTTGCCAGAAGAATTGGTAATCCAAAGCCAAGGTCACATTCTCACATATCTGCTCCTCATCTTCAGCAACAGGTGGTCAAAGGAAGCAAAAATAAATAAACAGATTTGAACATTAAGATTAAAAAGCTATTTTAGTAATTGTAAAGATGAGGTCACCCCCATACCTGGAGAGGCAACAGGATCCGTGCTTACAATATACTGACTTATGTCAGTGGCCACTTCATCTGTCACCTCCACTGTAACCACACCTGAAATACATCAAGCAAAACTATGAACAAACACAGACTCATGAAGTCAAATAAGTCAAATAAACTTATAATAGCAATAAACATGGAAAGTATGTTGGCACCTCCCAACCCAATACTGTCATCACCAGGTAAAACCTACCTCCTTGGCCGTCCTTCACTTGAGCCCTCAAATCTATTGCTGTAGTCTGTAAAGGAGGCCCATTTGGGCAAGAGCGGAGCAGGGTGACACACTTGACATTGAAGTTTTTCAGAAATGCCACTGGAGCATTGTCTATACACTGCCCAACGAGAGAAATCTGTGGAACAGCAATGTGAGAAGCATTAGATGAGAAAGAGCTGGTAATAGACACATTTAATGTAATCTTGAAAAACTGGTGATTATGCACACATGAATACAAGGGTGTACACACACAGCTAACCTGAGGTACAGTGAAGTACTGTTCATTTAAGGTGAAAATGGGACTTCCTTGGCTGTAGGGATAAGCTGACATTGGTGCCGACAATACAGGGCTTTGGAAGGATGGACCAGGCTTTGGTATTCTGTTGGTATACAGTTTAGGGTATATGGTATATACACACAATAAAGTGATCAATAAATCTTTGAATCAATCACATAATATAAATAAATGTATATTGCTGCATTTATTTCTCACATGGTGTCGCCGTTGTAAAAGAGTCCAAGGTATGGGTTGTTCTCGGGTGGGGACTCGACACATAAAAATGGAAACCAATCCGGTGCATTATGGGAGGACTGGGCAGAGCACTGATAATCTGGAGTAGGAGAGACTTGACCACCAAAAGGCCCGGGGAGACAATGGGACTCAAACAGCTTCAGATCTTCAGGGGAACAGTCCTGTTAGTACGAATGACAAATGTCAAGTAACACAGAAACAAGACAGGTTTACCTAAATTGCATACTGCTCTTGCTGTAGAATATATAATGACATAGTTGATGTGAGTACCTTGTCACAGCAGCAGCGTATGTCACATGCTTGGAGTGTGAGATCACAGGGACAGGAGCCCAGTGGTTGGTACACTTGGTTGGGAATTACTGTTTTATTATCTGAAATGAGTACAAGATTTTCACTCATTATAATACCTAGATATCATTTTGTGGAAATTCTTGCGCTCTGAATGATTACATGGCATGCGCAAAATCCCACTGTGATGAGTTTCTTTTGTACTTACCAGATGCAGGGTTAGTGGGAGGAAACAAGGCATATATCTTGGCCTGGATAAGCAGTGATGCCTGAGGTGTGCCATCCATACAAGCAGACAGCTGAAGTGTCTCCAGAACACAAAGCGGCTTTGGACAGCAGTCTGTGTCTGTCTCATTGTCACCACACAGATACAGACTTCGATTCAGTGTCAGCTGGACTCGAACCGCAGTCTGGGACACAAGGGAGGAGACAAAGGTATTCAAGAGAATAGACTCAAATGGACATGATAACAATAAGTCTCTTTTATTACAATGTAGGACACTTTTTGGTACTGTAATCAATCCAGTAATATCCAACCTTGTGTCAGTCATTGTATTTGTGATGTACTGAGCATTACAGTTCAAAGCAGAATTGGCCTCTTACCTTTCCCATGGGTTCCCTTGTGAGAACCCATTGTGTTGACTCGGCTACACATGATGGTGGAGAAAGCCTTCCTGTAAAAAGAAACCAAAACCTTGAAATGTGCATAACATAATAAAATGCACAATTATGTCTGGCCACAATCAGTACCAGTGCTTTCAGTGTCTCTCGTTTTACAGGCAGTCACTAGAGCATGGTGAAATCCAGCAGTTATATTTCCAAACAACTTTTTTCCCCACAGTAAAATAATAAAAACCTAAGCAAGGAAGCATCTAACTGACCATTTCCAGTTCTGTGAGACTAGTCTCCCTCATCCAAGGAGAGAAAGTTGCAGTAAATCAGGTTGTTTATTACAGTTTAAACAAACAAAATGACACACGACACTTTGGGTACCTGTTGTATTGGATGCAGATACTGTCCTGAGATTCAGAGATACGTTGTCCGCCTTTCCAAGCAGGAATGCCGTAACACTGGGTCCAGTAGCCAAGAAACGGGACGGCTGAAAAACTATGAATCAGAACATTATGGCTTACCTTGTTACTTACATTGAATGCATTAAAACGAAACAGACAGCAAAAGGTAGCAAAAATGTGGGCAAACAAATCTCAATAGAATGACAGCATGGTTTTCCAGCTCCTACTTAGGTTTGCTGGGGTTAGTTTACATGGCAAATAAAAAAAGATGGATTGTGCGAATAAATTCCGGCCTTACCGAGAGTGCTACAGGTATTGGAAAGGAAAATGAAAAGGAAAATACAAATAAACTGACACAAATTAGATGCCGAAAACAGTACGTTAGCCACATTAGCCATTGGATTATCAGAGCGTCGACATATTTGTAAACTGTTTCGGAGGCCTTAGCAACGAAGCCTGAACCAATCACAGCCCAGACATGTTCTTGTTCTTGTGGAGGAAGAAATTAAAACCATTATATTCCAGCGGCCAAGAGTGACTCCAATTGGCTTGGAGTGGTACTACACGGACACGGACACCCAACCGGTAGTTTCCTGGTTCGATCCCCGGCTCCTCCAGAGACCGTGTCCGAGTGCTCCTTGGCGCCTTGCATGGCAGCATCAATAAAGTTAAAAAAAAAAAAAAAAAAAAAAAGTAGGTTGCCTGGCTAGTGCAAGTAATTCCCTCCTAAAATAAAACATTACTGACAATTTGTCCTCGGGGCTCAACAAGACAACTTTACAAAAATTGACATTATAATAGAGCAGAGCATGATAAACATTTAAAGAAACATGGTGTTCGACGGGTATCTTAAAAAGGTAATCTACCATAAATACGAAATTAACCAGGGAAAATGCGTTTTATCAGACTGTTATCAGAAATTTGCAGCTTGGGCCGCTGGGTGGCAGTACCGCTGTCATTCTGACACTTGAGGAGTGCAACATGCGGATGTTTGCATGGGGTCCACCATCATGAATGCACACAGTCACATGGAAATGAAGTTGGGTGAACTGATCAGTGGGAAATAAGTAACATGGTGAACGATTAGGACCGGATATCTCTCTGTTCCTATATTACCTACAACTAGAGACAGCTTAGGTACTTTAACAATGAATAACATTCACACACGGAATGAACTGTTGGGAGTAAGATAAGGTTGATCTTAATCTTGTGACCCAAATATTGAAACATTAAATACGTCATGTGTACGACCCTTTGAATAAAAGCGTCTGGTAAATGCCAACTGTAATTGTAACTATCATGTTTGGCTTGTTGCCATATTCCCTTGGTTACTGCTTGCCTATAGTGCTAAATCACAGTATTTAATTTGGTGTTTTAATGGAGTACAGAATGGCGGAAAGTATAGTAGCATGATTGTTATAACTAAAATATTTTGTTCATAAACAAGTAGCAGGTTATCCCAATTTTTCTTGTTTTTTTTTCTTCTTCTTCAGTTTTTAGGTTAATTATTAGTCTGAAATAGAGATTACTACTGTATTTTGACACTAAACAATCCCTACATTTATATACAAAACTATGTAGGCTGTTTCAATTTCTCATTAGACTTTGGTTTTTCATTTTAATCTGTAGTGTCTTATCATTATACAAGAGCATTACTTGACATATTTGCATATCTGCAACCTCAGGCTCGAGTTCAGTGAAACAGAGAATATTGAAAAATTGCCTATAATACATGTGTGTGTATGTCAGGATGGCCGAGCGGTCTAAGGCGCTGCGTTCAGGTCGCAGTCTCCCCTGGAGGCGTGGGTTCGAATCCCACTTCTGACAATAACCTTTTTTTATCTTTTCACAGCCCCACGTGGAGTGTTGATAAATAAGAAATCATTAACACTAGGCTTCTTGACTGCAGTAATAGGTTAGCATGCGAACAGGTGACATGATATGTGGAACAGTTCAGACATTCATAGAGAAATATAGTTCTCAGGATGCTCACACTGGACAGCCAGCAGAACCACAATGATCATGTGACTGATACAAATTATCATAATGTGTGCTATGAATTTACCTAACA
>OMLF01050024.1:0-11445 GCA_900302615.1 Holocentrus rufus
TAACCAATTCTTTATCCCCTTTCTGTTTTCTTCATAGATGAAGGCAGATGCAGAGCTGGAGTACAACCTTAAATGAGCACGAAACCTTTCAACCTGCACGACTGTCACACTCCACAAGCTCACACTAGTTTTTCTGCAGTGGCGTGGTGGGAGAGCTGCTCTGACATGGTCACATGGACTTGAATGAGTCTTACCCAATTTATTTGGTCACATATTTTCAGACTAATGATGAGAGCCACTGCTGCTGAATGATGAAGACAGAAGTATCAACCTTAAAAGAAGAGGAAGAAAAGGATGGCTTTGTGATAAGATAAACAATGGAGCGGTAAGACTGAGTACAATGAGCTCCTAATCATAAAGTGTGTAGCTGCTGATAAAAAAAGCATCCCATCAGTCGTATTTCAAAAGACCTCAAGGCAATCCAGAAAGAATCAAGTAAATCCCTCTCCTCTAGATAATTAATTCAGCAGAAAAGCGCCCGTAAAGTTGAAATCTTTTGAATATATTCATTTTGCCCCTCAGCATTATTTTTTAAGACTAAAGCTTTTTCAGTTCTCAGTTTTGCTCAGAAAGGGGAAAAGTGCCATAAAACTGACAACCCCCCCCCTTCTAGTATTTGAAGTTTGTTGTCTTGAGGAAGTGGATTTACATATCAAGCCAAAATTCAAAGGTCATGTGGGACCATTTCACCGGCATAGAGTCAAACTGTAATGTAACTCTCTTGTGGGTGTCCGTAACATGGCTCAACACAGAGGTCAGCAAAAACATAATCAAAACTATACTGATCTTTGGATATGAGACACACATTACGGTGTACATAGTCATCAGAGATACCTCGTTTCAAAACTATTGATTAAGATTTGTTTTGACAAAGAAATCTTTTTTTTTCTTCCAAAATGAGATGTACAGCATTTGGAAAAAGTGGCATCTGCTACAATTGCTATTAATAGCATGGTATAGCATGGAATGCAACATAATGCTTGGGCACGTATGTAAACAAAAAGGGTTGCTGCAAAAGCCACTACATCTTCCGCGCCACCATCATGTGTGTTTAAATAATGTAACGCTTTAACACGCTGGAGTTTTCTGTATTTTAGAGATACTCAATGGTGAACTTCAAATAGTGATTGCTTTCCAAAATGGATATAAAGTTTTGGTCTAAAAGTTCATGTTCTGGAATGATATATAAATAACTAAATTAAATTGCTTTAAATCACTTTAAATCAAATAACGATCAAATGGGCCATTATGGTGTAAATCAGTAAGTAAATATAAAATAAATTATGTAATTATTATTATGTGATTATTCCACGTTTTTGTGATTTTAGTCTAACGACTCCTCATTTAAATCAACCCTGGGCAATATCTGCATAGTGCACTTCTGATGCAAAACTACCACAGAACATGAAACAAACTTTATTTGTAGTAGAGAGAGAGAGAGAGAGAGAGAGAGAGAGAGAGAGAGAGAGAGAGAGAGAGACATGCCTTTTTGTTGTTGTTGGAAAATGCAAAGAATAAAAACATTTCTCACATGTAGGCATGACATGCAAAGTTCTCAAGTGAAGTTAAAATGGAGGGGGTTAACCTTCATTGTTTTTGGCATTTGTGATATGACTACACTTTTAAGTCTAAATTGCTGTTCTTTTCTCTAAAAGTCAATTTAAATGGCACGGCAAGTCTTCAGAGAGCATCACAATTGAGCTTTTAATTTTTCAACAGGCCGACCGATAGAGATACAATGCCAGAGAGAGAGAGAGAGAGAGGGGAATGAGAGTTTCTTTGTCTTCATTTCTAGCCTGTTGCATCAGCCTTTCCCAAGTGATGCCTTTCATCTCTCTTTCTCTGAGAGGTGAGTCAGTGAGAGGTGAGAACTATTGTCCTTTACAGAGTAAATTAAGTTCTTTTGTCCAGCCATGGCAAGTTACATAAGACGAGAGTTTTCAGAAGAAGAGTTGTTCACGCTTGTACGTGTGACGCATGCAGTGGATGGAAGGCATGACAGTTCATACTGGCTTAGATACGATAAAAGACTTCGACACCAGCAGCAGGTGAGGATTGAAGAGTTTAATTTCAAAATGACGAAGATATCTACTTGAAATCTAAAAAATCAGCCGAGACTGTATTAAATATTAATAAAGCCAATAAAGACGATAAAGATCATTTCGGTGACACTTGCCACGTCATATCACTTTCTCATTCTTATCTCCTCTCTTTCTCCTTTCCTCGTTTAAACAGGAAGGGATGTTATCCGGAGCACAGAACATGAATGGAACATAAAAAGCCTATTCTAGCATGAGCCGTACATGAGAGAAAGATGAAAAATGAAATCCGAGGAAATGGGCCTGAAAATAAATGATGATGCCCCTAATCAAAAGGTGTATGAAGTGAAGAAGTATTGACTTGAATGCTCGATAATAACGGCTTCCCCGGGCTGCCTTCCCTCTGCGTGCCTGGAGGGCCTCTCTGTGATACGCTCACTATGCGGTCAGATAATAAGACACGGGGATGAATGATTTTTCTTTGACAGTGCTGCTATTGCGGATGTTTTTACAATCAGGGATTCAACAGAGTTGTAAAAAGAGTCAAATTAATAGCCAACTGAAGTGTTCTATTCTTGTATATCCAATTTGCCGTTAAATGATTCGGCCTGTTAAAGTTTCAATCATTTTGTTAACCAAAGACATGAAGGGTACCCAATGTAATTTTCCTTGCAAATATATTTCTTTACACTAAAATTTTCTCAATTTACATGCACACTGATAAAATAAATAAATAAATAAAAAACATACACTTGTTATACATGAGTGGTTTCATACACACCACTTGCATATTTCCACAACTCCTCACAAAATCATTGCTGGCATAAAAGTTTCATCATCATATTTCATCATGAAATATTGTTGAATTTCTAGCTGTCTTGAGACTACTGTTTTAACTTTTTAGATGCTAAGATTATCTATGTTAAATCATACATTTCAGGCAGCAATTTGTTCTCAAAATACATACTCAACTCAACTCAACTCATACTGCTTTCTGAGCAGTGCTTTAAGATTATAAATTAGTGGAAACACTTAAATACTGCAGTTAATCGCCATCCATGCTTTCATTTGTATATTTTAGTCATTCAGGCGATACTTTTATCCAGTGCAACTTACAATTGATGGCCAATATGCAATTTAGTGACGAACGGACACTGACAGGCCAAAAGGTTTTCTGGTTAAAGACCCACTCCACTTAAAGTTGTGTTTTTTCTGTTTTTAATGTGTTTTGCCAGATAATCTGCTTCTAAACTGATGTATTCTATGTGCTCTGCTCGTCATAGCACATTGTCTTTGCTTCATGGCGGTCAAAATGCTACTTCCTTGTTTCACTCACAGAGATCAGGATTGACGCCATGTAAGTTTAGCAGTCTGTTATGTCACTGACTGGTAACCAGTTGTAGGCTCAGTATCTCACTACGAAAGAAACACAAAGCTAGCTGCCTTTCTCCAGAGACTTTCTGTGGGTTTCTTCCTAACAGACCATCTGGGTGTTTATCTTTACAACATCGGTAACCTTAACTGTTATCAGAGGCTAACATTAGCAACACACAGCTGATTGATAACGTAGTGAACCTGAAGGGTCACGTTATTTACTATCGTTGTTACTAACATTGTACAGAGCGATCTATTAAAAAATGACCATTCTGATACATCTGTTTGTAGACGACCCTGTACAATTTGCTCTTCTTCTTCTTCTTCTTCTTCTTCTTCTTCTTCTTCCTCAGAATAGGTCTCTGGTTCAAACATTTTTGGCTGAATTACACCTATATGACCTCCTGCCATTGAGTCGCGTAGCCTACAGCAGTAAAACAGAAAACAAGCAGAGGTTTGTGTGGGTAGAGTCGAAGGTGAGCTAGGATGCACTAGGTAGAGATTTGAATAGAGGCAGGGATTATTTGCATTATTTACATCTAATTCATGTTAAGGCATGAAGGAATGGAAAAAACTTTTAATCAAAGCCGGGAAAGGGTCTCTAAGGGAAAGTCTTCTAACCACAAGATCACAGTGCCGCCCATGTTCAGAAATCACGATCCAACCTGCTAGCTAGTTACAGTAGATAATAAAGTGCTTGTTTGCTTGAAGTACAAAACATTCTTGAAAACTTTTCTGACTCTACACAGTAACTGATAAGCCCTGATGCCCAAGACAGCTTTCCTCGCTGTGGTAATGTGGTACATTATGGTACATTTGCATCATTTCCTCTAATTTTTTTCCACCTAACATCTAAAATCACAGATGCAGCCAATTATAAATTAAAATGAGATTCAGCATGGCACAAATCAGCATGGTGCCGTACTGATTGGGCCGATTTCTACGGTTGAGCCCGAGCTGATTCAGGCATGACGTGGTGAAATACAAATTAGCCTGGATGATTAAAATGCATTAGCCCAGACATCGTTCTGTGTAACACGTTCTACTTGTTTGACTTGCCTGGTAAACTACAGCGTGAAAACAAAGTCGAAAAATGTATGAGAAGAGGAGACGTGGGAAGAAGAGAGTGGAAAGAGGTTACACTTCCTCTACGCCTGTCTGTCACAAGAACAGAGACGAATTGAGCTAATGGCCTTGTGACAGTGACTGGAACGGATGGATGTGTTTGTGTGTGTGTGTGTGTGTGTTTGTGTGTAATTTGAAAAGTCCAGAAGTCTTCACAAATGTGGCAGAACTAGAGCAAAAGAAATTTTTGTTGAACCCACAAAACGGAAAAGTGTATTTTATTTTATTTTTTTCCATAAGGCATTTGGTTAAGAGCATGAGTGTATATGTATACATATACATACATAATGTACTTTTTTTGCTTTCATTTTTAATGTGAAGCACATTGAGTTTATATTTTCATGAAATGTACTATATAAATAAAATTCGGTTGATTGATATAAATTCTACTGTGCATGGATTGATTAGTGGTTAAGGTCATTATGATTATCTTAAATGAATAATATGAACATATCTGTAAGTATTTACAGTAAAATCTATGGGCCCAGACACACCGTCATCGAAGAACTAGCGACGACAAAGGCAAAAACTGTTGCGTCGCCTCACATCGCCTGTGTTGGGGCCAAAAAGTGGCACTTGAACGCATCGCAAAGACTACAGCCAACAGCAAACTAGCATTTATGTTCTGCACCTGCGGATATACAAACTTTAAACAAAGCTACGTTTTCTCACCATTTTCACACCACTCTCGCTCACCACAGGTTTTGTAATATTTATATATGTATGTGTGTATGTATATATGTCTGATAGGAAGTTGCAAATGGCACTGGTGTCATTAGCCCTTGGTTTTTTGCTTGTGGAAGAACAAAGGAGGAGTTGGAAGTGAAAATTAAGGAGAAACTGCGCTCAATGGGTGAAATCATTGATACTACACCCACAGGCTCAAGGGGCTTTCTCATGTTGAGAGCTGGAGATGAATGAAACCCCTGATTTAAAAAATTTAGCTCAGCTCTTTCCTGTTCAGGCTCGACGGTGTGGGACACACCAAAAAAAAGGGCCACAGACGCTCACTGACGGCCCGGCATTGGCCGTCAGGTTGGTCTGTCACGGCCTTATTCATTTAAACAGCACAGGGATTTTGAATTGCGGGCACAGAATGCATTGTTATCATGTTACTTTGTTGGAATGAGGCAGCACACAGGTATTTCTGGTTAAATGAAGCTCTTATAACTTAGTTCTTAACATAAACAATTTAATTGCTAAACTGCTCACTGCTCAAGTCAAAGAATCTCAGTTGACTGAGGGGCTTTATGATAGATGATTCAGTGTGTTGGCTGTCCCACATCTTTTAATTCCTTCCTCCCCTTTTTTTCTTTTTAGCTGGCAGACCACTCCATCTTTTATTCCATGAACTGGTTTATTCATGGCAACAGGGAGACTCAGTTGCAGAGTATCACAGGTCCATGTAAACAGCAGAAGCTGGATAAGACTGTGACTGGTATCAGGCCAGTAGCCAGGTTGTTCTGTGCATGTAAATGTAGCCATCATGAGGACAGGCCGGTCTCTATAAACACCTGACCTATGGATATGTAGGGGTGTGTGTGAGTGTTAAAGCTAATGTTTAGGTAAGTAGCACCAAAATGTGTATGTATGTGTGTGTGTGTGTGCTTATGTGTGCGCTTCATAATCAGTGAGGAATTGATCAGTTAACTTGGCAGCTCATCTGTTCAGCTGTGCATTGAAGTTTGAACTTGATTGATTCTCAACTGCAGGGGGAATAAACAGACAAACAAAACAACAAAGCGGGGCTGGCTGTAATATACAAGTCGATACTCGTGTTGACATTATTTTCATGTCGCCTCATTTGCTTCCCTGCTAAAATTCACGGCGGACTGGGAAGGGACTTTGCACAAGCACAAAGAGGCATTTGATCTGTGTATTTATTAGGCGCCAGTGCTCAAATAAACATGATTGTTGTGTTAAATGTCACTACATTTACATATTAATTAGGACGGATATATCTGCCCGGCGAGCATTTTACAGGCCTGAAGGCAGAGAGGCAGGGCAGTTGGCCAGATAGACAGACTGAAGAGCAAACAGACTCACTGAAATAAATCATAAAGGATGAGGGAGAGATGCACCGGACAGACGCACAGACACACAGACAGAATCTCTATCTTATCAAGTCTAATCTTCAAAGTTAAAATCTTGTTGTTCTTTAGTAAAGGTTAAAAAAAAGTAATTAAAAATCTGACAGTAGAATAAAATAATCCCACTTGTTTCCAATGCAGTTTCACTTGTTTCAGGACTTGTTACACTTTTTAAGTGTAAATATGTTGAAATAAGGCAGATCAGCCCACTAGGATCAAGACAATGACACTTGATTCAAGAAAATTCTGGAAACAAGTGGGATTGTTTCGTCCCACTGGCAGATTTTTTTTTAGAAAAACAAAATGATAACACTTAATATGAGACTAAATGGCTTGGTTTGCAGTGTAAAACAGTAGGACAGACTGATGTGTCGCCACGTGCACAGACACAGAAATCACCTCAGTCAAACAGGTCATTACGATTCCCACCGGGCTCCTAATGAGATCAATCTAATCACCCAGTCCGCTCTCCTCCGGCCCTTTTAAACACTTCATCTACGCTCGCCGGTCGCCTAGCAACTCTTTGATTGGCCATTTTGTATCACATTGGCTCCCGACAACAGAAGGAAAGACATCTCATTAAAACCAGACAATAGCCTTATTTGTCCCCGTGATAAAAGAGCGACAGAAGCCGACAGCGTTTCTTGTTGCCGCTCGCCATGCGCCTCGTTGAATTCCAGGAGTTTGGGAAATATAAAACGCAAAAGAAGCCGGCTTCGTGCTGCTTTGTTCCGCACAGCCTTGTGTGCTTGTATACGCTCTTCTTGTGAGTAAAATGAGGACGAGTCACATTCCACGCCTGAAGACACTGCATAATGTGAGATCTCATCTTCACCGCTGTGGATGCCTCACACACACACACACACACACACAAATGCACATTTTGTCATGTAGTGAGAGCTGCAACAGGCCAAGCAGACAGGCTAGTATTTGGAGATTGTTGCTGCACATGAGTTGGAACACTTACTTGTTTTCCAGAGCTGTAACACCACTTGAATTCCACCCCTTGAAACACTGTAATTTCACAAAAAGCAGGCGGTAATAACCCTCTGGTGTAGGCATGATACAACAGAGGACTCAACCAAGTAACATAATAACTAATTTCAGGGAAAATGGCACAGTGTCCCCTGTGAACAGGTAATGCCCTGTCGGATATAAGTCTAGGCAAACTGCAGACTACTTAGAAAAGTGGGAATTCAGAGTCACGAGCCAGCTTGACATATGCTCCCTTTCTCCGCTTCAGGGAATTTGTTTTGGCTTAGAGGAAGGGGCAGAGTTAGGGTTTGTTCGGTTCTGCTGGCAGAAAGAGCTGATTTAGTTTCCAGCCAATGAGGATGGAGGCTGGGGCTAGAAAACTTTTCTTGGTCGTGTAGAGTTGAATTAGCAAAGCACTAAGGCAATAGCCCTGCCAGAGTCAGGGCTTCACTTCCCACCACGGCCACAAGTGCAACAAATGTGAGTGCACATCAAGGTTATTATCATTAACAAAAACTAATGAAATTACGAGAACTAGTTGTGAAAAAACATTTTTGCCAACTGAGATAATAAAAATGAGGCTTTACAAAACAAACGAACAAAGAGAAAACAGTAAGTGATTTGACTTGACGTGACTTTATTGGCTCTTTATTTGGTCAAAACTAACTAAAATAAACTAAAATTACACAGAAAATGTCTTCAGTATTTGTCTTTGTCAGTTTATTTCATACAGTAGGGTTGGGTCAGATTACTTTGAAATGTAGTCAGTTACTGAATAAATATTACGTGAAATTTTTATAATTAGTAACAATCAATTGGATTACAAAAAAGTAATCTAATCTAATCGAATATTTTTTGATTACTTCAACATCAAGTATTGAAAATGATGCACCTTATACCAAAAAATGGACCCAGTGACAAAAATGTGAGTTCCACAAATACATATTTTAAATGCAAATAAAACACATTTTGCATATTCAGAATTGAACAGTGGGGTCAAATCAGATGACTCTTACAAAAACATCACTGGCACAAACTACAGGTCTGCTTCCACCTTGACTCAACGCCATTCTTTTTTCCGCTCCACAAAGTAGAGCACTGGTCCGAGAAACCCCATATGTCAGAGGCGCTTTTCATGAGTTAATAGCATCGGTCATTTTAAAATTGCCATATTTTAAAGACTTAATCAAAAATGTTGTTAGATTACATGTAATCCATTACCCAACCCTGTACATAAGCCTTGTCTTTTGGGTGGATATGAAATCTATCTTCCAATATTTTAGCTATGCCAGTTTTATGCTAGCAGATAGCCAATATCCTTCTGTTGGCGCTGTCACACAAGCGAGCCCCTCACTCGTCTATGTTGCCAATCCATCCACACCCCAGACAAATACATCACATTACAAAAAAGACTAAAACTAACACTGAAATTAATGAAGAATAAACTAAAAGCAAGCTTTTTCAAAAAATAACTAAAGTAGCAAACATGCTTTAAAAA
Organism: Holocentrus rufus; assembly: GCA_900302615.1. Lineage (NCBI taxonomy): Eukaryota > Metazoa > Chordata > Actinopteri > Holocentriformes > Holocentridae > Holocentrus > Holocentrus rufus. The sequence goes on from OMLF01050024.1 coordinate 9,102, forward strand.
CTAATTAAACAAAACTGGAATCGAAAAAGAAAAAGTCAAAATGAAATAAAAACAACTAATAAAAAATGCAAACTTGGTGCACCTCTACTAAATGGTAAATGGACCAGCATTAGGCACAGCAGACCAGTTGCTCCATAGTGCACATTTCTACACCCTTTATCTGTTGACATTTAATATAAATAAATAAATAACTGAAGACCTGCACTTGTGTTCTGCCTTTTAATTGAATCATTTATTCTATTTTCTCTGCCTTTTTATTGGATCTTCCATTTTATTTTTATGAACTTTATTTTATGATATCAATTTTGATTATTTTTTATACATTGTATATCATTTTATTTTATTCTAGACTTATTATACATGATCACCCTTTTTTATTTATATTTTATATTTACATTTTTTTAGTCTTATACTGTTTACCTTCCTGTTTGAATCTGCTTTTATTTTAACCTGTTCTCATTGTTTTAGTTTGCTTTATTCACTTGCTATTGTGCTTTGCTTTAAGTGCTGTTTTGTTTTGTTTTGTATTTCCTTTTATACTTGCTGTTTTGTTTTTATGTAGAGCATTTTCAGCTGCATTTTATGTGTGAAAGGTGCTATATAAATAAAGTTCATTATTATTATTTATCAAACCCAATCCCCTCCCTAAATTAATAATAGCCACATTTTTTACTCTACAAACCAAACATACAATATCAAGATGAATTTCTGTTTCCGCCTATATTCCCATCTTCCCCACAACTCTGAAAAAATGTCAATAAAACTTTGGAAAGGCACGTGCCACATTTGTTAAAATGGTCCATTTAAAAGGATCCAAAAACAAACTTACAAACACTTGCCTGCAAAACTTCACGGTTGGTCGCGTAAACCGAGGGATTTATTCCAGACAGTGTAAATACAGCCAGCTGAAGATGTGCCAGCACTCTTGCAGCCAATAAGCTCAAACCAAGTTAAAGACACTAAAATAATGTGAAAGAGGAATAAGCGGACTTGACATTTGACAACAGTCAAGCATACACACCATGCCCATACAGATTACATATACTTACAGGGGATTTGGACATTTAATGTATTGAAAGCATATCTATCTATAGTCAATAAAAAAAAATCACTCAAAATACTATTTGGTGCTGCCATCTCCATATTAAATATAGTACCTGATATGAAAGGTTAAAGAATCTGTATTTTAAACTGGATGGTTGGCCAGATCAGCATGTAATACAGAAATCCTTGATGTGCATCATCAAAGGAGACTAACTAGAACAGATTAGAATGGATTAGATAAAACTGGATTAAAGAGAAGGAAGATAGCTCAAATGAGGTCATTTGCGATTAGCAGACAAACAAAACAAGCAAAAAAGTCTAACAAATGACACCAGTAATACAAATTACCACAATATTAGCTGAGATGATATGGAATGAGAGGAGATGTGATGTGCTTAGTTCAAATTAGAGCAAGGAAACTAATTGCTAATTTGCAACAAAACAGCAAACAAACAAATCACACAAAGTAAAAAGAAAAACAAAACAAACCCTTGAAATTAAAATGAAATTGGGATTTCACTCATTAATTTGCAGATTTTTTTTTTTTTTTTTTTTTTTGTAATTGTGAACATCAGCTGGAGACTTTCTGCAGCCCAAACATCTACACAGAACATCAGTGTAACCAAACTGCAGGCTAAATTCTGCACAGGGGGTTTGTGTGTTTTTGCAGACTGTTTTCGCCAATTGCAGTGGGAATACAGAATCACTAACCAGCTTGACATCCTCTGCCCTCTATTTCATGGAACTTGTTTGTTCTTCAGTTGGGGTTAATGTTTGTTTTTGTGCTGTTTTTGCCGGTGGATGCAACATTATAGTGCATGGGAGCTTTAAACTTGCAGTCTTGTGAAAGTGTTTTACAACAGAAAGGAACCAGTTTCATGTTGTTTCTAGAGATAACACTTGTTAAATGAGGTTAGATTACATTACATTACAGTATGAAAGCTCTAATTTAGGACACTGAGTGTAAAAATAAAGTACAGAAATAAATAATATATTTTTATTATTAGGAAACTGCTTCATGTAGATATAGTCACAAAAAAGATTAGATTAGATTAAAGTGAATTATTTAAAATGAGATGAAATGAAATTAGATTATTTTTTATTTAACTAGATTTAATTAGATTATGAATAGATTAGATTAATTTAGATTGGATTTGATCAATAAAAATGATATTAAATTAATTTAGAATAAATTAGATTAAATTAGATTAGACTTGATTATATTAGATTATTTAAGATTATATTACACAAGGGTAATATATTATTATTATTATTATTATTATTATTGTTATTAGTAATA
>OMLF01050025.1:0-33826 GCA_900302615.1 Holocentrus rufus
AGCTGCATGGATGATACAAGACAAAAGAGTGCAAGAAGACACAACAAAGCGGAGCAGCGCAAAATGGTGCAATGCAGCAACAGTATAAATAACTGATGTGGAGTTTACTCAAGTTTAGCATTAGAAAATTAACAGTACGTGCAAATTAATCAGTTGGGGATTAACAAGGGGCGTGGAGCACAGGATGTAAGCATAAAGTTACTGTTGACTCATGCTGCATCTCTGACCTATATGGAAATCTAATACATGAACATATACGCCCATAAACCACAAAACAGGTTAAGTACACAGCCATATATGAACCAACCACATGCACTACCCTTCAAATCTTGTGATATATATGCAGCCATAATGAACATCTATGTGTAAGTTATATATGTGCATATGTGAATATATTCTCTGTATGTGCTCAACATATGTATTGTATAGGACAGTGGCACCTGGTGACTCAAAACTGGGGAGGAAAATTTGGCCCATTTAAATATGTCTCATATATCTAAAATGGACATAGATCCCATATATGGAAATTCCCTATATTTCCATATTACATTTCCATATGGAGATGACCCTCCAATGTTGCTATCTCAAGGTAAAATGACTCTCTATTCGCTTGAAACTTATTTTTTTCCTCCGCTGCAATCACAAGCGCGCCAGCTGCACTCTGAACATCCCACACCAAACCCACACTCCTGTCTCGGCTGTCTGCGGCAAAGCTCAGCCCTCCACATCCTGTCACCTTGCTGGCATGTGTGTCACCTCTGCTGCCATGCCCGATTGACGGGTGACGCGACGGTTGCCTCATACATGCTAACTAACCCGCATCTTGTCGCCGTGTTTACCCCGTAACGTCTCCATATGGGTCTGCGCTCCTGCAGCATTGCTCGGGATCGTTTGCTGCCACATGGCACAGCTGTGGGAGGCTCACAATGAGGGCGCAACAAGCTGTTGTGACTGCTCTGGAGGCTTACTGTTCCTTCAGATCATTTTTATGCTATGAGACAGACAGCGCAGAGACAGAAAAATGGATGAGAGGCGAGGCGAGGCATGGCATGAGACGACTCTTGAGCCAGGTTTAACCCTACAAAGCCGTGTGTGTGTGTGTAGGGGGTGCATTCGAGGAACCCAAATGTTCCTCTGGAGGGCGGTTTCGACTGTTACGGCAACAATGCCACATCCAGAAATGCCATATTCCACGGCTGTGGCTGCCCTCGTAAGTAGAGAGGGCCGCCGAGCCGAGGCTTACACATCGCGGCGTGCGAGGTGGCTCCCCAGGACACAGAGGTTGTCTCTCTGAAAGAAAACTCTACAGCATATTACAGCTGTCACTATTAGGCCTCACATTCAGAAAAATATGATCCACTTCACCTCAGGTTAGGAGGAGAGAGAGAAAGAGAGAGCGAGAGAGAGCGAGAGCCGAGGAGCAAAGGCAAGTAAAGCAGCAGAGTGCATTTAACAGCTGGTCTTTTGAAGTGATAAGCATGAAGTCAAAATCCCATCGCTCCCAGGCAGTCCGCACTTCATCCCTCTCCCTCACTCCGTCTCCATTTCCATCTCAAAAAAAAAATTTTCTTTTCCTATTCCCTCGCCTCCACTACCCCAGCGCTTCCCTCTCTACATTTCTGCCCCTTCATTTTCATATGCATCGCCACCTCCCCTTTTCCCCTCCAACCCTCCAGCTCTCCACATCAAACGCCACCCGGTCGCTATTTGTCCGGTCAGCTCTCTGTCTTGTGTACAGACAGCTTTAACAAATATCACCGGCGAAAGGGGCGTTTCCGCCAGACGTCGGGGCTGGAGTCAGGGCCGACGGAGGGAGCAGATGGTGATATTTTCCTGATGACATCGATTGGCTTCTGCTGCGTTTCTCCACTACCTAGTCCCATCGCTCGCTCTTTCATCACACTTGAGCCCCTGTGCAGTAGATCAGACAGCCCTCGCTGAAGTTTACTGCCTCATGACATGCCTCAGCCCGGAGTCAACAGCATTATGCAATGAGGCCGCTGGCATCTATACAGCATGCGTTCATGCAAAAACAAACCGAACAGGGAACATTATGTTCTAAACCAGGGCGGGGCCATATCATTATCATATCCTGACATGAGACTAGAGATCATCTGGGATTTGGGATATTATCAACACTATATCGACATCACCTACACAACATAAGCCTTGTCTTTTCCTGGTTTTGAAGGCTGTGTTACACAAAAGGGATGCAACTTTCTGAACTTATAAGACTGTCACAGCTGTTTTTTATTTGCCTCTACCTGATTGATCATGATATCCACGTTACAAATGATCAAGAATCTATTATGTGCAAATATACTGATAAAAAAAATATGCTGATATTGAGGTATTTGGTCAAAGATATCGTGATATCTGAGTTAGTCCATATCACCCAGCCCTCCTCCAAACTCCAAATCTTTTCCTGCTACTGTGCAGTAAATCATTAAGCGGTGATCACTTATCATCTGAATAAGCTTAAGCACATTTCAGGGCCATAAGAATCTGTTTAGATTGTGGGGGATTTTGCAGAGAAAAGACAACAAACATCTAATCAACAGGGACATCCAATCCCCTCAGGAGGGATCAGTGACAGCTCACTTTGTGGAAACAGTACATTCTCTCACGTTCTCCTCATTCATACACAGCGTCTCTTCTCCCCCCCCAGCTACAGTTTCAGCTGTTTATTCAGTGGAGCACTCGAGAGATCATCAGGACTCTATACGTTCTGTATTCGGTCAGAGTGCTTTGAGTGGCTAATAGAGGGGGGGGGAGCGACATCAGATCCTCTCCCATCAGCTCTCTCCCTTTAATGGGCTATTGTCCTCACTCAGTTCCTTGTCATCACGCGTCATTGCCTGTCATATTTCTGTCACGTGGCAAGTGGTTGGCCCTGTTTTTTATATGTGTGTGTGTGTGAGCACAGTCAACAGGTTAGCTGCCAAGCCAAGAGAAAAATCCAGCTCCCCTGCCCAGATCTGCACACTTCCTGTAGTCATGTGTCAGTGTGTGGTGAGAACGAGTCCAAAAGACGGCAGACTCTGTACATCAACAACTCACACAAATGCACAAAACACAGGCTGATGAGCGTTTCCGAGCCTATACTCGCAGGTGCTGCGTTGCCCACACTTTCTGCTGTCATCGCTGAGTGTACATCTGCTTTGAAGTTAGTTTCCCCATGCGTTGCTTTAACAGGTTTTTGATGTGAACTCATGAGACTAATAATCTGTTGTCTTACATACTTAACATTCAAAGGCTTTGTCTTTCTGTGAAGCTCAGCAACTTCAACCCAGCCCTCCGGCTTGTTTGGTAATCAACACTGCAAAAACAGCGCGGGTGTGTGTGTGTGTGTTCCTGAAATTCTGCACTCATACAAGCAATGTGTGTTTATGCGCGTGTGACAAAACAGCAACGATAATCAATTTATGTTCATTAAAAATAAAAACAATCCTTAACTAGATGAGGCCAGTTTGGAGACGGAGGCCGTATTGTTTCAAGTGAAGAGAGAAAACAACACTGGATGGGAAGCAAACGAAATTTATCCTTGGCAGGTGGTTTCCATGGCGATGACACATTCTCTCTGCCTGCTTGTCCCCTTGCTCATCTTTTCTGAGTGACCTGAGATTTTCATGTCTCACACATAGCACACTCATAATCTATTAGCAAGCAAGACGGGCCACAGCCCCCCCCTTCCCCCAAAAAAAGACAGAAGGCAGGGGAGGGAAAGAAGAAGAGGAGACGGGGAGAGAGAGAGGAGGCGTGAGTGCACATTATGTGTGTGTGCATGGCAGCGAGTGTGTGTGCATGAGAAAGAGAGCCTGATTGCTATCACCCGTGGCAATGTGACCTGGGGCAATGGATAATGGAGCAGCCATCAGCATCCTTGGGCCACTGTGTGGAAGGTGCGACGGGTTCAAATAAACACATCAATCAAAACGGCTGAGGAGTGACAGCAGGTATCCGCGGCCGCTGCTCTTTTAAAATGGGCTTCACTTGGCTTTCGGGAGACAGGTATTTTTCTGATGCAGCTCAATCTAGCCCTCGCAAAAAAAAAAAAAGGCTTGAGATTCGCGGTTGAGGACATTGGTTTGCACGACGGATGGAATCAGTCCTCAGAGAATCCTCCACCTGAACACTCACTGAAGTGGCAAAGCAAAAAAAAAAAAAAGGCACATTGCTTCGGGCCCATACAGCGTTTGACAGCTCTGATAGAACCAAATCTGAGACATATCTGCGGCAAACCCGGAGTACTTCTCCACGTCCTGCCTCTGCTGCTTCAGACTCGCCAGTACTACTCTTATTTAATGTCTTCGCTCTGTTTCTACGGCAACAACATGCGCCCCTCTCTCTCTGTCTCTCTCTCTCTCTCTTCCATCTTCTTTGTGCCGTTGATAACAGACCGTAATTTTGCTCCTCTTTGCCTCATCTTTTCATTCCCTCTGTGATTCTTTAGCTCGCTCTCTCTCTCGCTATAGTCTCTCGTTCGCTCTCGGCAGACGGCGTTGAATGTCAAAGCAGGGCCGCGGACTTCAGCGCCGCGCGGTGCAGAGTGAACGCTTCATTGAGAGGCCGGGCACTCGTGCATTCATGTGGCTGCACCGTCCACAAGCTCAGCAGGGATAAGATGTGCACCATGTGCGTGCAATTTCATGGGTTCAAGAGTGGCTTATGACCTTTGCTGCATGTCATCCTGTCTCTTTCTGTCTATTATCTTTATCTGTTCCGACCTCTGTCCTGTGCAGCCCAGTGATGCAGAAAGGGGAAAAAAATATATATCTTTGATGAGCAAAAGAGAACAGAGGCAATGCTTTTTTTTTTCTTTCTTCCAAATATATATACCATCACTCATGTCAAAGAGTAAGGCACTGACCTGGATCTACAGTATGTTTTCTTTCTTCTCTATGAGACTCTTGCAGTGTGAGTCTTTGTTTTGAGCGTCTGGCTGTTCGCCGGCTGAAGATGGATTCCAAGATTTCAAGATGTGCTCTGGGCTTAGAGCTCCTAGACACTTCCAAGCAACAAACATCTGGTATTCTACTGTGGCCTTGGGAGCTCTTTGTGAATGCCGTCTTTCTTTTCAACATCAATAGAGCAGCTTTTTCCACCAATAAAGCATCATGTGGGGAAAAAAAAAGTCAAAGAAGATTAGTCCCCTGGTTATATCCTCACGGCGTGCAGTTGCATCCACTTTTGGCCGGCTTTCACCTTTGATCTGGACACAGAGTGTAGGTTAAAGAATAAATGGATTTCTACTGATATGTCCATCATTTGATCCTCAGAGACAAAGCTGGGGGAAACAAGATGAGGGAAGAAAGCTAATTAGACTCGAGAGGCTCCCCTTGTACAAAGTTACACAACCTGTCTCATGTGGGTTGGAGTTTACATTACCTTCACGGCTAATGAACAGAAACAAAGTCCATCCCAGGATAGGTGGGCAACATCTTGAGGAAGATCATTTGGAGGGAATAATACAAGACGTTTTTCATAACCAATTAAAGTCATAATCCCTACATTGTTTACACATGAAAATAATTACAGCACCTGTTCCTCACCTTGAATATACACTGTTCTCTTGCCTGGAGTCTAAGTAACTGGAGGAAAGTGGTCCTGTTTTGTTCCATCCCCAGGAAAAAAAAAAAGTCCTAAATGGCTAAATCAAAGGTAATGACTGTTTACTCCCATCTGCTGTGCGGTATAAGGCTTTCGGTGCAGCAGTGGAAGGACACAGCCAAGTCACTGTAATCACACAAATAGTGCATCGCAGACTGAACGGCGCACAAGGACAGAAAAAGAAAAACTGACACAGAACAAAATCTCTTTCAGCTATTATGTTGATGCAAAGAGAAATTACACCTACATAATATGGCCATTTATGGTACATGGGCAGCCTTAGCCTAAATATATGTGATATTCTGAGTGCCAAAAGAATACACCAATACTATTATGATGTGAGAATGGAGATGATTGGGCTTTTGATTTGCTCTGCCTTCCTTCTGAGAGACAAGCCAAACTCTGCCGCCTTGTTTTGAAAGGAGTTAATGGAACCTCTTTGCATCCACACACTATCAAACATGATTTTGGGTCTATTGTTAGTATTTTTTTCAACAAATTCCCTGTCTGAATTCATCTGATGAACAAAATATGAAATTTCATAAATATCTATAAATATGTAGACATGGAAATTTACTCAGATACCAACAGGAAGTCCATAAGTTGTACTTTCGGGGCAGTGATCAACAGTTAAAAGTAATGAATACAATGAAAAAATCCAGTAGTGGCAGTAATGGCAAATGGATTTGTAGTACACAGTCTGTAGTTCCTTCAGTGTTCAGGTTCAATCAGGTTCAGTGTCCCTCTCATTTAATACCAGCGGAAAGAGAACTAACTTCACGCTGTATCCCATCAGTGCTGAGCACTCAGGTCTAACGGCACGACAAACTCAATGACGAGTCTCCTCGCTGTTTCCATCAGGGCTCCTGTGAGCTAGTTCATGCCAACTGTTGAAAAATGTGCAGTTATCAGACCAATAAAATTATTGTCAGCCAAAGTATCTGCTGCCAAAAGATGACAAATCGAATAGTCAATCAATGGCTTAATTAAATAATATATGATCCATAAAACTCGCCCCTGGCAGAGATGGTTACCATGGTTACTATGGCATTTCTCCAGCTTTACTTTACACAGAACAAATACTGGGTCAGGTTGGGCTTTTCTCCTAGGCTGTATGGTGGGTTAGGAGACTGAAGACAGCTGATGGAAAAGTTAGGTCGTACATCACGGTTATCACGGCATTTGCACCTGCTCTTGTCTGAAGTTGACTTAATAAATCCTGGTTCTGCTCTGGCTTTTTTACTAGGCCAAGAGGCTGATCAGTGCTGGGGTAACGTATCCCTCCTTTTTACCAGCACAATGTCTTTTTTTGGTTTTATACCATGATGTGAAGATGACTTAAGGGCAAAAAAAGATTCCTCCAAACCTCTCATGCAGTCCAAATATCCTAAAGCCAAATAACTGCACTTTGGACTCAGACAACCAATATTTACCTCTACCTAAGTTTACAATACCTTAGATTTTCCTTATTTGTTCTACATTGTTGATCTATTGCAGTCACTACTGTAGCAACCTGATGCTGCTGTCAAATGCTGATGGAAACATTTTAAAGCACACTTAAACAACCTAATAAAGAGGTAAAAAAACAAAACAAAATGGGAAACTTACATGATTCCCAAGATGCCAACACATGTCAAAGTAACTCTGTACCACTTTGTTTCTAAAAGAGTCAGCCAAAAAAAGGTACTTCCTGGTCAGGGTCATTTTTTTTTTATTTCTGTCCATAAAGTACTTGAATGTGAAGTAATAAGATCAAAAAAATTCACAAGTCAAGAAAAGATACAGGATACCAAGATACAAGTTGCATGTTGCCCCTGTGCTTAGTGATGAAGATGGTGAGGAAGGCAAAAAATTATTCAAAAATCAGATGTTAGACACAACCTCCAGGTCAACAAACTCTTTGGAAGAGTTGCACAAAAGATGACTTTACTGAGAGCAAACCATAAATTGAAATGCCCAAACTTTGCCAAGTATCATTGAAACTACAACTGGAATCGTGTTGTGTGTTTTTGGCCAGACACACCATCAGCGTGTTTGGCAGCAGAAGACGACTACATACAAGGAAAAGCACCAGATTTCCATGATAAAATATGGTTATTGATACTTTGGGGCTTTTTGGCTGCTGGCGGTAAAAGGTCTCTTGTTAAGATCGATGGCATCATGAGTTCCACTAAGCATCAGGATATTTTAGCCCTGAATTTGCTCGCCTCTCCCAGGAGGTTGAGACTTGACTGCAGGTGGACTTTTCCACAACACAATAACTCCAAGTGCACATCAATATCCACATAGAAACTGCTGTGGGAACACAAAATGGTTTGGAGTGACCATCTCACTCTCCAGACTTGAACTGTATTGAAAACCTGTGATCTGAACAGATAAAAGACCACGAGCACAAAGAATATCAAGGATCTTGAAATCGTCTGCATGGGAGGAGTGGTCCCAGATCCTATCAGATCTTATCAGACATTACAGAACGTGGCTCGGGGCTGTTATCATCTCCAGTTGAGGCTTCACAAAATATTAACTGTGGCGGTGCCAATAATTTTGAAAGTTATGTTTTGCAGAAAAAAAACTTGAAAAATTGTTAAAAATAAAAATAAAAATAGACCATTCCCCTACAAGTTTGAGCCCAAAATATGACTCATTGTATGTTATTTTATTTTACAGCCATTTTTGCTCATTTGCATGTGGGGTGCTAAAAATGTTCAAGTTGACTGTAGCCCAGTGAAAGTGTTTTGTCCATTTTATTCTGTTGAAACACAGCGGGACGACTGAGCACAGGCTCTCCTCTGAAGGTGGCACCTTTGTAGGAGCTCGCCACATTCAAGGCTCAGGCCTGTCTGGCTGATGAAGTGTGGCTGGCGGAGTCTAGAGCGGCGGCGTACCCACTGCACGCGTCTGTCTCTCCGTCGTCCTCCTGCTGGTGAGGGGAGGGCCGACGGCAGGAGATTTAAGACCGGGGCAGATGGGACGGGCCCAGGAGGGCCATCGCCACATTCTGCCTCGCTGTCATCACATTCCAACCGTTGCTCTGGGGAACGGCGGAAAAGGCTCCAGCGCCGCCGGTGCCGTGCAAATGAAAGAGCCCAGCAGTCCACGCAATCCGGCGGCAGTGCGAGCCCGGGGCCGAGGCACTCGGAGCAGCGCTCGCAGGGACTGACGGTGGTAACCAGCGCAAGGCCGCACTTCACTAATGGATTGCCGGGCAATATGCCCTCCTCGGCAGCGTTGTTGTCTTCAGGCACTGAAGAAAAGTGGACGCAGAATAGAGGCAAAGTCTGTACTGCGAGAAGCCACGGGACAATTTGACACGTTCTCACTGGTGTCTGAGCATGCAAATTTCAGTGCACTGAGTCAACTAGATGAGTGGCTGAGCCAACAGAGCTCTGTGAAACAGAACTGCTCAAACTGGTGACTTCAAATTGTATGACTACATGCTGTCGGAGTGAAAAGCTGCTTCTTTGGTATTTAACTGTTTCAACTGGTAACTGAAATCCATGCAGTGGTCTGGGGTTTAGGTTATCATGATCTAATTATCTCTACTTAATTTTTTACCTCTTCAGTGGACTCTTGATGTCTCTCAAAGCTCTGATGTGGGTGATACATATGAATAATAAAACACTCCATGTTTTTTTTTCTTTTGTCAAACTAGCATTTGACCTTTCTCTCTCTCTGTTAGTGAACTAAAGTGTGGATTCTTCAGTTAGAACAGGAAGTCTGCAAGACAAGATTGCTGAGTGAGTGACCACATGCACTGCACTGATACACAAACTGTGCTGGCTATTCTTCCTGACTGCGTCATGGTAGCAGCTGCCAGCTCAAATTGTTTTGTTTTTTTCTTTCAGTGGTAAAGAAACATTAAGCAGTGGTATCAGTGTAGGTAGCCCTCCCCTGTGCTGGTCTGGTGGTTTCCAGTGAGTCACGCACTGATTCCTCTGGCTGTAGGCTGCATAACTTATTATACTGCTGCAGTAACAGTCCAGGAATTTTCATCGAGGTTTAACTTGCTGCTTTTGCCCTCAATTATCATTGAATGTGCAAAAGGGCACTTCAGCCAAAAACAAAGTTAATGCAAACATTTCACTCAAAAAGGGATTACACTCTACTTCAACTGGCTTTGAAGGTTAGTCTGATAAAAATGTCTCCTCACTGACAACACGGGACTTTATTATTATTTTTTTTTTATTACCTGTATTTACTTGATGTGTCAAAGTCAGGGATAGTCTTAGGAAAATATAGATTCCAAATTTAATTAAAGTTTGATTTACTTTGAAAAACCAACATGCCTTCTTGGAAAGTCATAAAAACAAATAGCACATCACATTCAAATATAAATAAATATAAATTATATAACAAATCAGGGCAGATTATCCATAACATGATATATTACTGGTCAAGACATCATCATATCATATCATATCATATCATATCATATCATCTATGTGTCCTATACCATAAAACTGGACAGGCCACAGAGTAGAAGCGATCTTAAAATAAAAAACGTCCACATTTGAATTAAGATCTGGAGCAGCTGGGCATCTGCTTCCCCAAACATTCAGAAAGCAGCAAGTGGGAGTTCACAGCTTGGTCAGAGTAGTGAATCCATATGCAGAGATTAACTAAGCTAATCTTCCACTGGATAATAGCATGAAAGGCTGACAGAGGAGGATGAAAAAGAGGAGGTGGTGGGTGGCGGTGTGTGAGTGTTTTTGTGTGTTTTGGGATTGGAAGAAGAAGGATCAAGCCACTGTAGGGGGACAGAGGATGGGAAAAAAATGCAACCTCATGGTAAGAGAACGGAGAATGTATTTGTGAATGGATGCAGGCTGCAGCTGGCCCACAGGAGTAAATACTAACACCCAGGAATTTCATTATCATATCTTAATGGAAATGTATTAAACGAAGCGCACGTCTCGCTGCCCACCGTATTTCACATAATGGTTGAGACATTCATTATGTGTCTGAGTGTTCCCCACACAGTGGCCACCACAATGGAGCATGAAGGAGCTACTAGCTGGAGTCTTATCAGGACTTCATTATACTGCTTGGATCTGGGGCTCCTGTGAATAGCATCCATCAGGCAGCCATTGTGTGTCAGATTCCTCGCCGCCACACTGCGGGCTACAGCGAGGGAAACATGTGCGGCATCTTATCAGGAGCTCCTCAGGAAGATGAATCCAAGACGGGGCCGGGAGAGCTCGGCGAGCCCTTCAATTGATCTGGCAATGGCTGAATGTTCTGGGCCATGGGCGTCGCAGAAGCCGAATCAACATGTCACAGGCAATTAAGCGGAGCCCTCAGACGACCCGCGACGAAGCCGCCTTCCGGTGGAGCGGCGCGGCGGCAGGACGCCCGGCCTGGATGCGGAACAGAACCGGAGACCTCGCCAGAAGCCTCTGAGAGATGAGAGAGAGGACTGACTGATTTAGCCTTTTATATGCTCATTTCTCCGTCCTGGAAATAGCTTCTTCTGTGTTTTTTTGTCCATCTGTCTGCATGCATGTGCGTCTGTCTCCAGATATCTGCTGGTTCTCCATTTGTGAGTCTGTATAACCGCGCTCACTACCGCCTCAGAAATAGTCAAAATATGAGAAGGAGCCTTGGCTTGAAATCGGTGGCTTTCACCGCTGAGAGCTCTTTGAGGGCTATGTTGTGCTCCCCGTTTTGTCTCTGAAACATTTGCTAGGTTGAACAAAATACTGAAGGTTAGTAGGTTAATAGCTTAGCATCTGTTGGATTAAGCTTCACAACATTCCACATAATATGTATAGTCATGAGATTATCATTGTGAAAATGTAGGCCTCTGAGAGAAAATCTGATTGCCATTGAAAATTGCCATTGTGCTATCATGCACGGCTTAAAGCAAGCACCTATTTTGCTGCTTAATGGTGTTAATTTGCAGCTGTGGAAGTGTGCATGTGTGAGTGTGTCTGAAAACACTGAGTAGGTGGCGGGAAGCAATGGAGCAGGGGTTAATTAGAAGATATCATCTCCTCTGAACGTCTCTCGCTGCTAATAGCTGCTCTTCCGAAACCAAAAGGCGAAATACACACAGGAGAGAACATGCCCACTTACACTGTCAGCGAGGGGAGCAACGGGAACATTCTTTCAAGTGTGTTTCAAGCAGATATTCTGCCATATCTACCAGTATATACGGCAGGTAAGAGGGTTATAATCATTTCCTGGCGCTCCTCGCAAAAGATTGTTGTATTTTCTGCAGGTGTGGGTGAGCTGGAATAGCTTGTAAACCTAAATATCAAGCAAAGAAAAGACCGAAAGAAAGTACCTGCAGAGCCATCATGGAGCCTAAAGTCCTAATGAAATCTTTAACAAGGTGAATGCAAAGTCCTTCCTCACAGCAGTCGAAGGCCCTCAAAGGCCCGGCCATCATGTCGGCTCCTCCACATTTAATTATGTTTTTTAGCACTTCAACCTCAAGTGGCTCGGCGCAGCCTGCTCCTCCGGGAGCTCCGCACAAGACCTGCACAGACGGGCTGACTAACAACACCAGCTGCTGGCAAGCGTGCGCGTCCGTGTGTGTGTGCGTGTGTGTGTATGCTGTGCACTTGTGTGTACCTGCAGGAGTGCACATCCTTGCACGTGAGCTTGGAGAAAGAGAGAGAAACATAAGGAAAAAGAATCAAGAGGCAGAGAGCAACGAGAGAGAAAGAAGAGGCAGAGAGTGGAAAACGGCAGCAGTTCTACTGGGAGAACTGCAGTAATTATCGGTATTGAATCTTGCCAGCGAGCGCGCAGAAAAACGGTCAGCAGCACAGACTCCAGTCTCAGAGCGCTTAATCTCCAGATCACAGGCAATAATATTTAGTAGCTATATTTCAGTGAGTAAAAAATGAAGTTTGCAGAGTTTGAGAAGTCATTTTCTGAATTCCAAGAGGCTAGGGGAGAGGTGGAGTGGCATATGTAAAGTAGCGAGTCTGCTGACACACAACATTTACACCTTTATGAAAATAGCTCCCAGAATAGAGAGAATCCTAATCCGCCTATGTGTTATCTTCCCTCTCCAGCTTCTGCATTATAGACAGGCCAGGGCACCAGGTTGGCCTCAGAACATCTATACTAGCATGGAGGTAGAGGTGTGAGCGAGTGTGTGTGTGTGTGCGCGTGTGTGTGTTTACAAAGAGTGGGAGAGAAAATATATGTACATATGTGTGCGTTTGTGTACATCCGAGAATATAAAATCAATCTGTTTACTTTAAACCCAGCGCAGCCTCTCAGACTTATTTAAATGCTGCTGCTTTCATCCGCACTAAAAAATAAAAAAATAATAATAATAAAAAAAAAAACAACCTGTGCTTACTCCTCCTATACCCAAGTCACACAACATGTAAACTTTACTGATAATGCACCGTTTCATACCTTCCTCAGCCCGCCCCAAGGCTTGCTGGGTAATTAACATGACATTTCCATTTGCAGGCCCCCAGGCGCAGCAATCTGGAGGGGACTGATTTGGACAGTGGGATCCACCAAATGTTTGGCCAATGATTCCATGCCTCGGGGTTGTGAAATATGCTTTAAAATATTTTTAAACACATTTACAGAATTAAAGCAAACAATATTTTCGGTTCGCATTATTAAAGATAGCGTTAGTTGTTTTCAATATTGGGCAAACAGGATGCCTTCTGTCTGCCGCCTCGTTCAATTCGCTCCAAATCCCCACAGGTGCGAGACAACTGTAAAAAATGGAACCGGGGGAAATAAAACAAAGTTTGGTTGAATCAGCAAAGATGGAGGCATGAATCAAGGTCTAATGTCTCTGTCTAGCCCGGAGCCTCTATTAAAAGTTGCGGCTGTGGCGGTCAGTGTTTGATCTTCCTCTCTACAAAGCCCGGCGATGCTCTCTCTCTCTCTGCTGTGGCGGCTGTTATCAAACCCACAAACATCAGAGAGGAGGGAGCGAGTCTTTTCTGTCCTTGACTCCAACACAGACTTACTGAAGGACAAAGCCTCCAGTGGCCTCTGTGCTTTCATGAAAAATACACAGAACATCAAAAGGGGTGTGTGTGTGTCATAGTGTTCGGGGTGGATGCATTCATAAAGATGTTTATATAAGCTACATTACCGGCGTGTAACAGCGTTCTGGCACCTGCACATCAATGTGAATGTGAGTGTGACTGCGTGGAAATGAAAGTTACAGCTGGAGTTCAGTGGAGTTTTATTGTGCTTTTAGGTTCACTGGGTGTAATCACATCTTTATCATGTAAAGTCCCGTACTTAATGTGGGTTAAAGCCAGCACGCTACACTGGAGATGAGGTTTAAGATATGCAATAATCGCAGAAGCAACCGCAACTAAATATTCAGAGTTTGCACTCCCTGCACACAAGACAAAACTTAAGTCTTGAATATCAAAGCGTGGTTCGTTTTTCAACGTCTCCGTCTGCCAACCTGTACCAGAGCTTATTTTATTCTCAACGCATACATAATCCGCTCCCTGCATGCCTTATCAAAAACCCCAGACTCAAATAAGTCTGACTGTATTATTTGCCGAAGCGGAGAACTGTCAGGAGCGGAGAACTTTTTTTCTTTTTTTTTTCCAGAAACATAACTCTGTTCTCAAGGTCTTTGACACTGCACCTTTTTCCCCCTCCAGGATTTATCTGGGCAAATACAGTTTCTCGTGGGAGTGGAGGGCCACAGTGCATGAACAAAGCACCTATGAGCACACATCCGAAGTGGATTTGGTGCGAGACAAACGACACTGCGTGGAGTAAAGAGGCCAGAGAGCAGGTTGAAAGGGTTAAAAGATGTGTTGCTCTCCGAAGAAGCAGCTGACCAACGCTGAATTCTAAGTAGAGGAAAGTTCTGCTTTTTTTCTTGAGGCGCTAAAAGACCAGTTGTGTTGTCTAAGAGGGCCAGATGGGCTGTGCTCTGTGACTAAACTCCGGGCATGTACACACACATACACACAGACACAAACACAATCCTCTGTTGGACCCTCTACCTGATCAGCATTCAAAGTAAACACGAGCCGTTTCCCCTCCTCTCTTCCCCCGGCCCTCCCCTCTCCATTTTGCTAATGGGTCAACAGGGAGGACAGGAATCACCGCGGTTTATCCACTTATTCCTGAGGTGAATAACGGAGGCTCAGCCAGTGGGGGAGAGAGAGAGAGAGAGAGGGGGCGAGGGAGTGAATAGCGCTGAGCAGAGAGGAAGGAGGGTTAGATATGAGGCTGTTAGCAAGCATGGCAGCGGATCAAACACCCCCCAGACAGTCCTGAGCTTACAGTTTCATCTTTTATTCCCTAACACAGGCTAAGGTAACCTCACTGTGACTGCTCCAACACAGTTGGACAGCCAGCTTACAATAAAAATCCTGTTAATATGCCTTGCCATCATGTGAACAGAAAAAATGTGAGCAGCCAATCTTGCCCCACAAGCTTCAAAAAAAAAAAAAAAAAGAGAGAGAAAAAAAATGCTTTCACTTCCGCAATGACAAAGCACAACTTAAGTTTCACAATGATTACATGCAAACTCAGATAATGTGCTGCAACAGTCATCAAATGACTCATGCCAGGTATGTCTCGATGCGCGCGTGTGTGTGTGTGTGCATGTCAGTGCCATTATACAACTTTGTGCGTGAGACCACTCACACAGTTAAGTGAGGCTGAAACTCTTCACCATATGGAAGAGGCCTCTTAAGAACACCTGTGCTGGCGTGTTGCAGTACTTAGCGTCGAAGCTCCATTGTGATCTGATGAGGCCGGTGAGACAGGGCAGGCCAGAGACACATTGTCTTAGCACCTCGCTTTGTTCCGGTGCTTGAAAAAGCAACTGCATCTGAGAGCTCTTCAGTGTGATGCAGGATGGGACTTGAGTACAGGTGCAGAGAGGGGGGAAGAGGACTCTGAGCAAATGAAATGATCAACAGGCTGGCATGACTGACTGGCTGAGAAAGTACTTGAGTGATAACGCTACAATATCAATGATTTCCTTCATTATCATTGACAAATCAATTCAACCACCAATAGCAGCCAGGTTACTGCAAGTTCTTATTCAGAAGAAATTGTGAGTATTCAGAAATTTTCTTAGAAGCCTTTAAATTCCCTGACTGGTACGGAACCCTTCTAAGTCCGTGACCGCACAGGGCACGCTGTTTTGTGCTCAAATGTGAGGCACACTTGTGCAGGTCGCTTGCAAACAGAGCAAAAGTGTGCTGAGTGCAACGGGCATGACATCATTCTTGTTGTGTACTTGCAAGCTGTCTAGCTAGTAAAAATGGGCGAGAGAAAGCTGGAGATTGCTGTGCTTGTGCTGGAAGAAAAGGATTAATAGCTTATTCTATGCTGAGGATGTTGTTAAACTTGACATATACTCACCAGGGAGAGGTATACCACTCCAGGTGCTGCTGACACATGATGCAGAGCGGCTGAAGCAGAGTCTACGTGCCTAGCAAAGCGCCCGCAAGCATGCAGCATCAAAAATGTGTTTTGTTGGGAGGAGACGTATGGCTGCTGCGGCAAAACCATTAAAACATCAAGAAAATGGTGCATCTGCATTAAAAAGCGGGTCATATGTGATGTCACAGCCTAAAGGGGATAAATCCAGCGCTCTCATTGGAGGGCAGGTGATTTTGGGGAAACTATAGCACCATTGTTACAGTTTTAATGGGCACGAGATTTATAACATATCATATTAAATTCTATATATGGCCTCTTTAAGAATTCATTATCAGACTGCAGATTAGATGGCAGAGATGGTATTTTCATACAGCAAGGCAGACCAAATATGGACTCTTATTAGATGCAAGGCCACATCTCTTCAACTCTTTCTACAGGCAGCCAATAATTTGTTTGGGTGAGAAGCATGGCAAGGCAGGCTTCATCTCTGCGTTGCTGTGGCAAGACTGACACCCCTGGCATTAAAATATTAAGTTCTTGTTTGTAGTCCGATGACTGTCTGTCTACAGGACACCTAGGGTAACTTTATTCAACCAGCGCACCCTGACGTGCCCCACCCATCCTCCCCAAACCCAGTCCAAACACCATGACAGCCACGACAGCCATGACAATTCCTTGTGACAGCCCTCTCATTAGTGTCAGCAACCAATCACCTTCAGCAAACACCAGAGGAGACAAGAGAATGAGGAAGAAATGCCAAAAAAAAAAAAGGAGGGAACGGCGAGGAATTCAAGGTAACCTTTGCAGTGAAACGAAACAGGATCCGGACAGGTTTCAGCCAAAGGCGCACAAGTGTGACCGAGTCAAAGAAGCGGGTTCAGCTTTTCCTACAGTGAAAGTACCGTTATTTATCTTATTCCAGAGCATGATTTCCAGTAAACACACACACAAAAACAACAGAATGTTTATGCAAACACCGGCTCACATACCGTGACTTATTCAAGGTGAAAACACGCCGAGTGGGTTGAACATCAAGGAAAATACCAAGAATTTCAATATGTGAGTTCAATGTCACTTATAATTTGGCAGGAGTGCATACTGCGGATGACTGCCTTTTCATTTTTGAGAAATTTTTGAGCAATATTGGGGAAACTGAATATGATTCCAATGTATCTGAAAAGGAAATCTTAACCAACTAAAGCAACATTGAGGAAAATTCCATGCTAAAGCCATTTTTATTATTTTTTTGGATTTATTTATTTATTTTAAATACAATCCTGCTGCCTTATACTGTAATACAACACAGAGTCTCCAGTTCACATGCTGGAAGCTTGTGTGTGTGGGGCTTTCTGGAGCGCATGCACACACACGCACACACACATATATATATATGCACACTCACACACAAATAAATTTTAAGGTGTTGATGTGCTCTTAATGCGTGTAATGCATGCAGTGTTTTTAAACCTGCAGACAGAATAAGCTCATTACTGACTTCTGAAAAACCCTATAATGATTTCACTTGCAGGGACAGGACATCACACACTTAACAATATGACTGAGTTCCTGTGAGAATCTAACAGGGATTCGCACCATTCACAGTGCATTAATATGCATTCATATATTACTGCAATGTGTAAAAACCAGTATCATTTAGAGTTACAGCCCATTTATTTCTCTCTACATCTACACCACTTTGCAATACGTATGTAACTTTCAGTAGGCTGCAATAATTTTTAAAATACTGAATTTACAGTGTCAAACATAGCTTGAAATTAACTGCTGCTGCAGCTAACAAAAAGGCACGGATGTGACAATAAAGTTTGCAAGGTGACATGTTTTTAGGGGATTATCTTCTGGCAGAGACATCGAGTTCTGTCTGTGGGTGTCAGTTGATGTACTGTAGGCAGAGCGCAAAGGACTGCGCAAATGGATATGAAAACACAACAAAGGACAATGAAACAATGATAAAATGGAAACTTTGACAAAACCAAATTAAGGTTTTGTGTTTACTGTGATGGATTACTTAGCTGTGGAAGTTATTTTTCCCACTGTGCAATAAAGACAGACAGCAATGGCTTCTAAAGGTTTGGAAATGAGCTCTGATATCTTCAACTATACAAATTGTGTGCAGACACCACCAGGAATAAAACTAAAGGCAAACTTTAAAAAAGCGTTGGGACAGGGATGAAAATAATGAGTAAATTAGTGATCGAGTTTCCTCAAACAATTACCAGGTTACCTTTTACTATTTTTCTTTGCTCATAGTGGTGCTAAAAGACTACATAATATAGAATTGATAAAATAGACCAGCAACCAGCAATAACCCATACCGTTTTCTCTGTCATATCTTGGCATTTGCAATCCTTTGATGACGAGTCGTGCAAAAATAAAAAAAAAAATAGTATTCACTGCACTGCCTCTGTGTTCACAGCTATTCTTCCCAAAATAAATGGACAGTGACAAATCTGTCTATCCAGGGAAAAAAAAGTCCCGTTGTATTCAACTTTCTGTCCATCAACACAGATGAAGTCTGACAACAATGGACATTCATCAAGCCTTTTTAGGACAACTCTCATTGAAAATGAGCTGAAATGAACGTGCACAGACAGACAAAATGGATTAGCGTGGCCACATTCAGGAGGTGTAACGTCACATGGGGATAATCACATTATGGAAATGAGCTGTTCACTATTCATTTGCCGTATTCAAGTTTTGAATTTCAGGCTAACCAAGTGCCCAGATAATTGTTTACATCCCTACAGTGGTATTATCCCTTAAATACTGCAGGTGTGCATTGATATGATTAATTCAACTTTTTAATAAAACAGTTCCACTTCACCTCACTGTTAACTCAGCGTTTATTGGCTGCTGGCTGTCTCCATTTCTGTAATAAATCTGTGGTGCAAACACACTGCAGGATGCGTCTGGGACTGTGCAGATGTCAGGTCGCAAATATGAAACACTTCTATTATGGGGGCAACTAAGATTAGTCTGCGAGTCAATCAGTGGGGTTAAGATTGAATCTGTAAATCCCTCACACTATCAGATAATCTGTGCTGACCATCACACACACACACCACCCCTGCCTGTTTGGATAATCCTCTGGTGTTTCCCCAAGCTAGGAGACAGTGTTGCGTCTTGTCTGATTACTAACAGTTGACCATACCTGCTTGTCCTTGTCCTTGGCCTTCCCATTGCCTGACACCCGAGAGGTGGTGACATCACGAGGGATGACAGAGATTTGGTGCAGTGGCATGTTCATCCCAGCAGAGCCGACCGGGGGGGCGCTCACACACACACTTCCTGTCCTGCTGCCAGAGCAACGGGCATGATGGTCCGAACTGCTACACCTAGACCGCACGGCCCTGGAGTGGATGCACAGAGGACAGAGGGAGGTTAGATGATCAAATTCAAATAAGCTATACAGCCATGTGCGTCACTGCAGGCGGGAGGCTGAAGTGAAAATGAAGACCTGCAAATAGGAAGAAATGAAAGTCATAAAGCACATGTGGTTCAGCTGAATTTTGAACACTTATGTGTAGAGCCACTTCTATCACTTGGACACTTGAAACAGCACTTCTACAGCTAGGGTGCTTCACAACTTTTTCAGCTCGGAAGCCAAACTTGAGAAAATTTAAATTAGAGTTAGCATGTCACTCGGGGGCATAGTCCCATTTAAAGAGAACGTTTGGTATGTTTCAACCCAGACCATATTAAAATGTTGATACCCATCATTTATAACTGTATGTAGCACAACCTTACTGCTAGCTAGTGACAAGAAACTTACCAGTCTGCTGCAGCTTTTCACTAGCCTTCAACACAGTTCACTCATTTTGGGCCTCAACTACCATTATAAATGTCATTTGTGAAAACGGCAAACTCACAGCACAGTCAAATACATCTTGAAATTGGTTGCAAAAATGGTCGCAAAAGGGATTTCTACCACTGTTTTACATCAACAACGTTCTGTTGCTAACTCGGCTTATGCTGCGTTCACTTGGAGTTTCTGTCTTATAAATTTCTTGCCTGCAACAACATGATGTTCAAGGTGTCAGAGGTGTCAAAAATGTTGAAAGAAAGATGCTCTATTCGAGTTTTTGCTGTTGTTATAAATAATGGGTATCAACATTTTAGTATGAGCTGGGTTGAAAAAACAACAACACACGTATTCTTTAAGCATACAAAGTGCAACTATCATGTTCGAACCCCCCAAAACCAAGCCCTTGAACCATTTTGGATGCTGGCCAATAATTTTATAAACTTTGGTCCACTGGACAAAGCTCTCAAACTACCAAAGGCACAGTTGTCATCGCCCTCCATGATTTTCTACAGGAGAGCAGGAGTGTGTCTCAGAATAGGAGTGCCAGATAGAGTAATAATTTATTGCTGTGGTGATCCCAGAAGTCTGTAATAAATCATTGCAGAGGTGGTGTTTCTATGTGGGAATTTACTACTGGAAATTCAAGGAGACGAATTCCAAACAAGAGAGTGCAGCGGTGTGTGTTATTCTCTGTCTTTCTTAGATGAAGAGACACCAAGAGATGGGATAACAGAGGCAGCAGTATGGGGCTGTCCTGGGGAGTTACACAAGAGCTTTTACAAATGGGCTGTTTACTTAAGTTAATGCAGCCATCTGCACTGCCACTGACAGCAATTAAGCCTCAGCCCCTTCTCGCCACTAGGGTGTGTGTGTGTATGTATGTATGTGTGTGCGTGCGTGTGTGCGCACATGCACACGTCTACCCAGCAAACCCTCAAGCTGTACAGTATGAAAATGACAGGATTAAGAAACCAAAAAGCAGAGAGATGGAGAGAGGTCACAGAAAAGGCAGTAATCAGAAAGCAGCATGGGAAAATAAAGGCTTTAGACTGAGAACGCTACACTGACAGTGTGCCGGTTTATTGCACTCCAGCATTCAAATAAACTCTCACTGTGATGGAAAGCTAATCATACATCTATATAAAATCATGGTGATCTTTCGACCATGGTGGCTTCCCGTACACACCCAGTCAGCTGTCATGTCAGCTGTTGTCACAACAGCTGGCAGTCGCAGCTCAGTGGCGACGGGGTTGGATGCAGTGGGTGGGTGGCAGATCTACTGCACAAAAGGCACCTTAGCACCCATCAACACATAGTCAGACTAACAAACTGCACATCAGCCCTGCACATGGAGGCAGGATCAGGGATGCAGTGGAGGGAAAACAAGAAACACTAGAAAAATGAATGCACAAAATTATAGTTGTTTGTTTATATCATATATCATCATAATATCATTTGCCTTATCTGCATGCATGACTTGAACTAACATTTTAGCTATTCTGCACCCTTAAGGTCAAGTGTTTATCCTAGTCGACTGCTAAAAATCTGATCAGTAATGCAGATTAATCCCACCAGAAAAATAATGTTTGACTGGTACTCAAATTTTTTTTTCACTTTTTTGCCACTATAACAGAATACAATATGATAGACATGACTGGAAATATAAATGTAACATTGTAGAGAAGACTGATGATTCATAATGCAGACAGAGAGATGACAGCGCCATCAGTGTGCACAGGCTCCATTTGTAATGCTTAATTGTACGCACTGTCTCCCATCTCTTTGAGAGCTGTGGGGTGGAAATGTGAAAAAAAAAATGGTGAAAGCTCATTATATCAAATGATCACAGCCTATGGATTTCAGCCTATGGATCAGAGCCATGATTATATTTCATCATGATGTTAGGAGCTTAAGACACAGGGGGTTGGAAAGAACCGAAATTGTCTGCATATAGGTCACTGAACTGAGCAAAACATCTTAACAACCCCCTTGACCCTCTTTCCCCCATAGATACATGCAGAGAACTGGGGAAAAACAAGAAAACATGAAAAACACCTGCAGGGTAAACAGATATTTACATCTTTCAGGCGCCTTCTGCCAACAAGTCTGCTATTTATCAAAGAGATGCAACAGCCTGAAAACGCAGTTTGCTCGTCATCTGAGGTGCACATGCATGTCGCCGCAAAGTGCGTTTCTCTCCTGTATGAATATGCATTTAAGGGAGGATCGCGCAAATCATAGGAGGAGATGTGACAAGTGTGGTGGATTAGAAATTTCTTTGGATTTACTAAAGTTCATGCAATTTGCGACTGCCAGTTTTGCACGGGAATTTCTCCGCCTCCAAATATGAGGTGCAAAATTGGCGCAAGTAGGTGTAATGTTTTATTACTCCATAGAAATCTCAATTACAGCAACAGATAACGGCTGGGTGCTCCACAAAAAGGTCTATGATATTTTGTGATCTAATAAATTAGAGCACCTTCGCTTCTTAGAAAGAGTGCAGTAATATATTTCCAAGGATGCCTCAGAGAATCACATTGAACAAAAAACCTGACCATTTTTAGGGATAAACCAAGCAAAGACAGGATATTAAAATATACAATGGGTCTTAATTATGTTGGCATTTTAGGGAGACATCAGCTGTATCAATGCCATCCACGCCCTCCAGCTGTTGTAATACATGTGTCTGTTGGACAAGTTGCTCTGCCTCTGAGCTCCCTTTTGGTCATCGGTCGCGATGACTTGTGTTTTAATGAAGGCAACCTTTTCTTTTCCTCTTCTTTATATGGCATGTCATATCTTTTTCTTCTTCCTTTTTTATTTTCTTGTTCGAACTCCATCAAGAGTTTGCTTTTTCACTCTTGATGAGTTTATTTTCTGTGAAATAGAAGCATAATCTCTAAATTTGGTCTTTGGAACCATCCAAAACATCAGTGTGCACTGTCACTTCATTAACCAATAATTAAACTGCAGTGTTGTTTGTCTTTAGTGAACTGGTTGAAGGCTTCTTATAGGACAAACTCCAGTGCGCACATTTTAAGCTCTGCTCCATGTGCAAAACTGCGAGTACAAAGCAACCCAGGTGCTGACTGTGTATTATCTTAGTAAATATGTTAATTCCATGTAGACTGTGACCGCAAATTGCCCGAAAGGTGCAGAGCAAAGTGTGTTTCGACTTTCATGCACGCAAACCTGGCCCTTCCTCCCCCGTTTTTAGATTTCTTCCCCGCCCTTGTCTTTTTAAATTGCTGCTGCACCCAAACCTAAGTGTTGATTTTGTATTTCCAAGGGCCTGCCATGATGCTGTTAGCACTGCTTTTGACTGTCAACACGCTAAAATCATAAACATTAATTAAAACCCAGTGTAACCTGTGAGCACCAATTATTCCATCTCTCTTAATGTCTAGCCCTCATTTGTCTGCACGTCTTCCTTCTTTCCAAAGTCATTACTACAAATTTTATTCAAAGTAAGGCAGATTTTGTGGCTTGAATGTAAAAGAGGTAAAATAATTCCATACCTCTTGCAATGTTATCTATATCATCAACCAGCAGAGCATCACACTGGCACTTAATGAGCTATGGCTAAAGAACAGAGGTCACTTTGATGAGCAGAGAGCACTCAGGATCATGTGTGTGTGTGTGCATGTGTATGTTTTAGGCTAATTAGGCACAGTTAATGAACAAGAGACAAAGGTAGACCGAACCCCAGAGGGCATCATCAAGCAGTAGTCTCATCATCATTAAACATTGTTCTATCATACTTCAGTCACAGGCAACAAAAGTCTTCACTGTCTACAAAAAACGACCTCTCTTGCTATTTCCTGGGCTACAATGCGAGGTAATTGAGAGGACGCGGGAGGGAATCTAACAAATCTAACAAACAGACTAACTGGGGAGCATGAAGGCATGCATGTCGTATAGAGAAAAAAAAATACACAAACACCAGCTGTGTCATATTTTTCCTTTACATCAGTTTTTGCTGCAGTCCAGTGAAATAAACATCCATCACAGCATCATTTCCGTCTGTGCAGTCACACTGATGGTGCCTCTCCGCCACACACTGATCCTGTGTCTTTGAGCACCAGCAAGCTCATTACTTCTAAATAATCACAACCACAGTGAAATGATACTCCCACACACAATTGGGAAACGGTTTCAAGTTCTCAGGTTCTTTGTTGGACTGAGAGAATGCACTAATGGGCAGAGCAAAGTTCCTCCTTCCTCACAGAAAACATTCCTAAACCATGCATCTCTTAAGGATTAATAAACAGAGCCACACGCGACCCGTCAGTCAAGCTGTCAGAGCGTCACCTGGATGTGAGATCTGTCCATTTCCGGCTATGTGCGTGCCCTCCTCTCAGTGGTGGAATAATACCTCCAAATCTGGGAGATCTCCAACCATTCGACGAGCTCCTGCGGTGCCAATGTGACAATGACCTGCTGCCCTATGAGCAGCTCCAAGAGTTCATATAAGCTGTTAGGGCAGTGATAACAACTTAAGCCTGAATGCTCTCTGGTTCCGCAAAAATTGAAACTGTGATGAGAAACTTCCAAGTAAGCTTTAGTCACCCCTGTTGCCACACAGTGTCATGACCTTAGCATACAGCCAGAGAATATTACTATAGATTGTATTCTTCCACTCAAGACCGTTCGTGTTAACAGGAAACACTTTGGCCCTTCTCTCTCCCTCTTCCCCCCTCTCTCTCTCTCTCTCTCTGCCTCGGCCAGGTAAATCAAAGTCCTGTCTCATGTACGTTCTGCTCAGCTGAGCTCTGCTGTTATTCCGTTTGCCAAGAGGCCGCTCTCTGTCCCCGCTGTCAGATACGGCCTGATATATGGCTGTGGGCCCATTCTCCAGTCCTGATGCGCAACCAGGCAGAAAACCTCAACTGTGTATCAATCGATCCTTACATTACTATAGTCTACATCTAAAGATAGGCCTTCCTGTGGATTAGGGAGTCACTTAAGAGACCTGCAGTGCAAATTAGGTTTATACTATATCAAAAAAAACCTTCAAGTCAAATGAAATACTGTATTTTCAAGTAATTAACCTCATGTAATTACTAAACCCAAGGGCAAATACAGTCTTCATTAGTGGGCATTCATCTACCATAACCAGAAAGAAGAGTTTGTCCTGCCCCTTCATCTGTGATTGAATACTGATTTCACATCTTCATAGAGAATAATTTGGAAAGGTTGGAAAAGATGAAGCACTGATTGGATTGTCCGACTATGCGGCGTTCCTCATTAAGCCGGTTCTTATAAATTTTTGCTTCCAGCGAAAGCTATTTGTTGTTACATCTGGCCTTGTGGATTGGACAAATTGGCAGGTGTAACCTCTGAAAACGTAATTATTTCCCGCTTTGATTGCTGTACCCTCCAAGGACATTTCACTTTAAAATCCTTTTACGAGAGGAAAGTTTTATAAAAAAAAAAAAAAAAAGGAAAACGCGACCAATATGCCTCCATGTTGGATTTACGCCTCAGCTGAATGGTACATGTCAGGGTAGAGGATGGGGACATTAATTTTCTCCTGGCACAGATGTAGGTGTGTTGGCAGCTGGTCTTAAGACCAGTGAGACCAGAGCCCGCGCTGCCAGAGCCCGCACTTCCTCCAGACTGAACACAGATTAACAGAGGATCAGTCAAACTTGATGGGTTTCTGTGATAAAGCCTGGTGCGGCTCTCTTCATCAGACATGCATCAACAACCGCATCAAAAGGCCGAAATCTGCGCGCAGGGTGTTCTGGTTAAATTGTTAGCCAATTGTGTTAAGACAATTTAACCGTCACTCACATGGTATATTCTACAAGCACGCACACACAGACAGGCGTGCAACGCTGCTGAACCTGAAAACTTTTGATTACTTTAATGTGCCACTTTTCATACCATACTGGGAATAAATTATCATAATGTTTCTCATAAACTCATTGTCCTTTCATATGCTGTAGCCCAAGCTATCAGCACCAGTGTGGTGTGAATATTACTGCAGCTTCCTTTCTCTCTCCCAAATGTCTCCACGCCTATTGGTCTTTATGCAGAATTAATCAAAAGAATCTATGAAATTTAGGTTCATTGCATTCATAATGCCTCTGTCAACCGCCACATTTGATTATATGCTAACGAGATTCAGCTTTGGATTTGATTAATTGTGAGGTTGGGAGAGTGAGCTTTGAACAGGCGTCTGGAATAAACAGCCTTCCTGGGCACAAACACGCAAGGGCCAGTGCTCTTTACACACCTATCAAATCCTCTGGGAATTCACCAGCAAGTCCCAATATGACTTTCACATTAACACACTCTTCTTCACCTGCTGGGAGGTGTGAAGGGCAGGGCTGCCGAGAGGAAGACAAACAGCACACATGCGCACATATACTCTCTCTCTCAAATAACAAGGCCTTGCAATAGTTCCTCTGTGAAGACTTCCTTTCCTGTAAATCTCAGTGGGACAGTGCTGTGGTGCAACCAAAGGGAAGAGAACTTAACTAACGTACATGTTTCACTCTCACGGCCGCTGCCAGAATAGACACAGAAGTTTTGTACCGTGTTACAATATCAGTTTCTCATTTGGGAACTTTAACCGTAAAAGCAGGGTGACGCTTACCAGAGGTGTCAAAATGGACGACAAAATTAAGAAGGGTTACTAAACCCAACTCACTTTGTATAAGACTCACACCATGAGAAAGATTTATAAAAATTTACAAGATAAATTTCATCCTGTCATGTTTTAGAATATCAAGAGCTACAAATAATACATATGAAAAGTCTTTGTATTAAATGCATTTAACTCACTAATATTACATGTACCCTTAACTAATTTCATCTGATGGTTGGGTTTCTTATGATTTTATGTTTTGTTTTTATTTGTAATTCTATTTAGTTGCACATTGAATTTTGTGGTTTGTCAGGTGGCCACCAAAGACATTTCCACTTGTGTACAACTAAGGTTTTTCAGTTCTTTTCTCTTCTGTTGTTTGCTGTGGATGCACAGTATGCCACTCAGAGGTTCGTTTAACACCTTTTTTTGGGAGGGAATGTGCCATTTCACTTGTATGACTTTTACAACTAATCTTTATTGAATTCCCTAACAATAACTGAGCATAAGGAACGTAGGAAGAAATAAT
Source organism: Holocentrus rufus (assembly GCA_900302615.1). Classification (NCBI taxonomy): domain Eukaryota; kingdom Metazoa; phylum Chordata; class Actinopteri; order Holocentriformes; family Holocentridae; genus Holocentrus; species Holocentrus rufus. The sequence goes on from OMLF01050025.1 coordinate 26,914, forward strand.
TCAGCTGCCTTCGGTGTTCCCCTCACTATCGATTTCTTAACAGATGCTAAAGAAAATGATTTCTTTTTTCAGTGACAATGAAACGAAATTACTGTTTTACCCTGTTTGTGAATTTGCTGTCAGTTAACAATGAATGCCAAGTATTTATTTATTTATTTCCTAGACAACTTGCTTTTGGCAATCACCTATACAGTAAAATTGCAACCAATAACATCACAGATTTATAAACCACAATCCCTTCAACTCCCACCAACAACTTTCAAAGTGATACGAGCAGCATCATGTCCTATCTGTGTATTTTGTTCACCCCTGAAAACCACATTTCTTGTTTCTAAGACATCATAGTGTGACCCAGTGTCTGCAACTGATTCATTTAGCAGAATGTCATTTGTGACAGCTCAAAATTATATGCAAAGTATCTCTGTTATGTCCTGCTCGAACATCCTGTTTCATCCTGAAGAAAATGGATGCACTATACCATCAAAATGGTGTTCCTTTATGACTTAAAACATGGAGCTTTTTGCCGTGTGAAAGCCTGTCATTGAGCCAAGATGAAGCGCGATTCTAACTTGTGGCCTATGGTCTGAAAATAGGCTGAAATGAAACTGTATTATTGCACATAGCCAATTTTCTCTCAAAGGAAACACCATGTCATTTAACATGAGAGTGTAAGTAACGGCACAATGCAGCCAGGCCAAGCAGGGCTGAGGTGTGAATGAAAGATGAAAGGCTGGAGCTCTTTCTTTCTGTGACCATGATGACATGGATCTTCTTGAGGAAGGTTGCCGGAGGGAGATTTGCTTTGCCTTCACCTCTGCAGAGTTCCTCCCATTCCCTTCTATCCTTCACCGCTCCGCTCTGACAGTGTCACAAGCCATGTCATGAAAGGCAGAAATCAGAATAAGTAAAAGCAAAAATAATGTCACACCCATGCACGGCTGACTCAAAGGAATTTAGAAATTCACTAGAGGGAGTTTTGACAAGCTGCCATTTGATTCTCCCTCTGCATGTGTGTGTAATGGCAAGATAGAGAGACAGAGGCAGAGACAGAGTAAACAGGTGGTGCATACAAGAAGGATGATTGCAGATTTCGCTGAAGAGCAGAATGAAATATCTGGAGAGAGAAATAAGGATAAAAGTGCAAACACATCAAAAATCCAAAATGTGAAGACAGGAAGTGAAACTGTTTGACAGGGCAGTCACTCACATTGCAGATTTAGTCCACGAAACACAAGCACTGACTATGCAGCTTTTGTAATCTTTCTGCTACAGTAGATATAGGAGCTGAGGAACACAGCCAGAGCTCTTAAAGGACGTGTTTGGCATTTTTCAACTTGGGCCATATTAAAATGTTAATATCCATCCATTTATAACCGTCCATCGCACAACACAACTTTCAGCTTTGACGATAAACTTTTTGAAAACTGGAGCCACGTAAAATCACAGTCAAATATGTTTTGTCCATCCTAAAAATGGTTGCAGACAGTGTTTTCTAACGAGTTTTATTAGCATTTTCGACAATACATTGCCTTGTAGTTGGCTAATGCTATGTTCACTTCAACTTGGACCTCAGAATTTCCAACTTGTAAACTTCTTACCTGCAGCATCATGGCATCCACGGTGTTATCTCAGGAAAAACAAATGCTCTTTTCTTTGGGATTCTTTGTGGAGGAAGATTCAGAATTTCTTCTTGTGAGCATTTATTTAACCTGAGCTGACACTGTACACCATGTTGTTGCAGGTTGGAAATGTACAAACTGGAAATTTTAAGTTCAGAGTTCCCCTGAACGCAGCATTAGCGGAGCTAGCAGCAGAGCAGCGTGGCTGTACAAAAGGCAATGTATTATTATAAATGCTAAATAAAACTTGTTAGAAGGCATCGTTTGGAGCCATTTTTTGGGTGGACAATTTCAAGATATATTTGTTTGTGCTGTGATTTTTGTGTTTTCCAAAACGGTATTTATAATGTTTTTGAGGCCAAAAATGAGTGTCTGGTTTGACTGTGTTGAAGGCTAGCAAGAAGCTAATTTCTTGTCACTTAAGCTAGCAGTGAGTTTGTGTTACATGCAGTTTTACATAATGGGTATTAACATTTTAATATGGCCTGGGTTAAAAAAGTACCAAAGCTATCCTTTAACTCAAAATTAGGCAGACAGACAGATAATAGATATTCCATTTCCACCAGTATTTTACTTTATCTAATCATTTGGTATACTTGTATGAGTGGAATAACCTAAAGCAATAAACTATGGGCTTTTAAGTGGACGCAATTTATGTAATCATAAAGCAGGCTGTCACTGTTGAGCATTAAACAGATTCCCATTTCTATGTTTGGCACTTAGCCAACACTGACATCCAGAGTGACTTAAAATGGATGAGCACGTGGCACTGCAGTGCCATGTGGAAGGACATGTGTGTGTTATGAGCACAGTTGCTGCTGAGGGACTAACCATAAACATTGTGCTATAGACCAGACTCTGTAACCACAAGGCCACCCTGTCAGCACACACACCTTTAGTGTGTGTGCAGGTTTGGCAATAGTCCCCTTACACTGCTGGTACCCACACAGCAAAGTGACACTGTTTGTATGTTTTTTGTTTTGTTTTTTAAATCAGAGTCATCATTTGGGTTGAGGTTGAATGATGATGAACTTTACAATATTAATGGTAGCTGTAAGCTCCTAAAATTGATATTAGGGACATTGACTATACATTGATTTATAGCTGTCCATGTGGACACTGAAAACAGTGACACTGAATAGACGTTGATTTATGGTGACTGCCAAATGACAGTGTCATCCTCGCTGCGGCTGCTCTCACACTGAGTGGGCTCCTTTGAGTCTCTACACAAGGTAAGATTACATATTTTTAAGATTTAAAAGATGTTGGAAATTGATTGAAGTAAGATGGAACTTCTGTTGACTTTTCACTCAACTTTTAACGTTGTTTTTTTTCAATATTAAATCTGGATTCAAAAGTGATGTTAAACCAACATCAAACAGAGCATTGTTTCAATAAAGTTAAAACTGAGGCTGTAAGATTGATTTCACATTAAAGCAAATGGTTGTCTGCTATCTTGGAGCGGCCTACTGGACATACACCCAATGTTTACAAATGCACCCTGTCTTTCAACTGGTCTAGTTGTTATTACCTTGAGTCCTGAGATGAAAGCCATTTAAATCAGACTTTTTTCACCTTCATTTGGTTATAGTAAAATCAAGGTAAAAAACTGCCAGTGTATTAAAGAGGGAAAGCCTTGGTTGCTGAACCATTCCTCTGTTGATTGGATGAGTGCTTGTTTGCCATACTTAATAAATTTAACATACAAGCTTTCTGCAGGAGATACCTGATTTGACCCAAAATATCTAAATATTTTCCCCACTATCCAGGACAGTCGAACAGAATAACAGTTGTCTATCCTGCTGAAGATGAAATTCCTGTAAGCCGGCAGCCTGACGCAGCTATTGCCATGATAAAAAGTAGGTATTGTGTTCTTTGTAGCAAACCTATCTTTTGAAGCTTAGGCCAAAGCATTCTGCCTTGGCTTTGTCAAACCACAAAACTTTTCCTCCCACATGTTTTTGAAAGTTTTTCCTGTGTTTCTCTGCAAAACAGTGAAGGGAGTGAAAGCTCTTTTTAGAGAAGAGGATTCTGTTTTGTTACCCTACCTCACACATATAATTATGTTTATTATATGCACATATTGTTTAAACTCTGCCTCTCAGTCATGCAGCTGTTTTAAGGTTGCCGTTGGCCTCTTGGCTATGCTGGCAAGCTTTCCCTTTGCACGGTCGTCATCGTGGAGAGACGGTTTGATCTAGTCGAGGTCCTGGTGGTGCCATATTTCCTCCACTTCTTAATTATGGCTTTCATTGTTTTCCAGGGTATAGTTAAGTTCTTTGAAATATTTTTAAAAGCCTCCCCTAATCTGAACCGTTCAACAACAAAATTGTGAAGATTTTGTACTGTGTTAGCTCCTTGTTGCCCAGGCTTGTCTCTGTACACCGGCTTGCACAGTGTCAAAAAGAAACTTAAACTTAAATCGACTTAAACTGATGACACAATCACTTCCACTGATTTCAGCTCAGGCCAAATAGCTTTGTGCTCACTTTGGAATGTGATTCGTTAAATCTTCTAATTATAACCCCCAATTATAAAAGGTGTGTACACAGTTGTGCAGTCAAGATGCTGTAGTTCAGTCAGTGTACAGCACAGAAGCCTTCATGTCTGTTGTTCACTTTACTGATGTTTAACAGATTATTACATAGCAATGTTGAATACTCAATTCTCATTGGTCAATTAATGTATTCTGCGGTCTGTTATCAAGGCCGTCCTCCGGCTCTGGAGGTGGAGGATAAAGATAAAAATAAGGTGGCACTTTAAACATTTATCTTGTTGCACCAGTGGATGGGGTGGATCATGTGTTTTACACTAACACACTGAACTGAAGACACCCAATCAACTTTAAGTTAACATTAAAGCCTATGACTATGAAGCCTATGAACTTTTATGACAACTCAAGCCATGGAATGCCATTTCACTAGGGCGTACACCTTACAGCACCCACCCTAAAAAAACACAAACCTGTTCTTTTTTTTTAACTATTATTTTCTAAGGTGGTGTCCCAAACAACACAGTCATGCCCCTCATTTGCTGGTATGACAAGTGCCTGCAGGCTGCAGTCGCCGCAACAATTTCTGGAAACTCAACTTGCAAAACATTCTTAAAGATTTTGAAAGTCACGCAGTAATTTTAGGACTTGCCTCCCGAATCCTCAAAAGATTTTTTGGCACTTTATGCTGATCTATTCAATATGCAATTGAACTGCTTCACTCTGATCAGTCCGAAACAGGAGGCACTGCTCATATGCGATGGTCGTAAACAAGTTCCCAACAGGATTGAATTTAAGAACGCTGAACATTTTATTCCCCTAAAATGCTTTTCTTTTATAGGCCGGCATAACCAATCTGCCATGGATGGTAGGAAACAGCAGATACACTTTAACATATAAAGGTGCTGCAAACTCTAGGATCTTAGGAATCTTACATTACCATATTCATAGACATTATTCCTACATTCAATATAGCAACAATACCCATGAGAGCATTCTTCACTGGAATTATGGGTATGACAGTGACGCAATACACATGACATGCAGCACATAGGCACAATGTAAAGATCACACCTCTGCTTTCACACAAACAACACGTCTACAAGATGTTTTAGTGACGTATTTAACTTTTATCTCACCAGGAAATAATCCCTTTTCCTCATTTCCAAGGAAGGAATGACAAAACACAACAATCTACATTCAGGCTAGACCATAAAACAAAGCAGAGAGGCTATTTGGCTGGACCACATTTAAAGTGGTCCAGCCAAATAGCCAATACATATTGTAATGAACAAGATAGAGAAACCACAAGACCGAGTATTTGGTTATCAAAACAGTTACGGCAAATTTTTGAGTGGGGAATTTCCACATGGATGGAAAGATCCAGCCAGCCATTGTGTAACATTTACTGTATTAACACAAACTTTCTGTGCTTCCTTGTATTTACTGGTGTAGAGATCGGGTTGCCTTCCACAGCTCAGGGAGGGGCCCTCACTTGTGAACTGTCACAAGTCAACTACAGAGTTATCGAGAATTTTCCAGTCACTGTGCTATAATTATTACCCTCATGCTCATTTCCGCCAAAAATGAGTTAACACTGGCCATGTGGCTGAAATATAACCATCATGGTACACTAGATAGTCTACACGCCAAGAACTCAGAACTTCTCACAGAAGCTATAAACAAAATGTGAAAGAGAAATGGATTTATGGTTTTGGCTACAAAGCCTACGGCCTGTGACAGACAGGTAAATATATACTGTATAATAAGCAAGTCAGTAACTTTATTTATATTGCACCTTTCAAGAGCGGAAGTGTCACAAAGTGCTTCACAGAGGAAATAAAGGAGAGACATACAAACAGACAAAAAACATAATAAAAACAGAATAAAACAGAAATAAAAACAGAATAAAACAGAGATAAAAACAAAAAAATAGAAATTAATAGAAAAGGCAAGTTTAAACAAATTGGTCTTAAGCTGCTTTTAAAAGCGTCCACAGTTTCCAAGTCCACGGGGAGAAAGCTCCAAAGCGTAGAACCACAGCCTCAAAAGCACAGCTTCCTTTAATTTTAAATCTAGATCGAGTAACAGTCAGCAAACCCGGAACAGAGGACCTCAGAGACCTGCAGATGACAGAGTACTGCAATAGATCTCTAATGTCAGCAGGTGCCTGACCATTTGGAGCTCTACAGGTGGCTGCAAGAATTATGAACTGGATTCTGAATTTGACTGGGAGCGCCAGTGCAGAGCCATCAGAATCGGTGTCATGTGAGGCCTTCTGGAGCACCTGGTCAGGGGTTTAGCAACAGCATCGTTATATGTTGACAATCACATTGAGACTTGCAGATTTGAGGGAACTAAGAGGCCACTTAGGGCTGCATACTGAGAATGAGGAAGTGGATACACCAGCTGAATATCATGGAAACTGAAAGCTCTGCAGCCATTGTCCTGACACTACCAGTAAAACAGCCTCGACACCAGTCAATGTGTGCTTTCTGAAATAATGACAACAATTCCCCTCAAGCTAGTGTTTGTCTACCTGCTAGTTGGTAGAATGACCCTGCTCTGTGTGGAGGAGCTATGGACCAGCAGGCAGTAACAGCCCACCACAGTGCTCTATGAACCAGCAGGCGTCAACGTGTGTGTGTGTGTGTGTGTGTGTACGTGTGCATATACGTGTGTTCGCAGAGAGACAGCTTGAGAGGCTGCTGGCCTGGTTGGTCACTGACTCACTGGCCTCTCCTCAGAGAAACTGCAGCAGCTGAATGACTGTACGAGAGTGTGGCAGCCCGTTGGAGGACTG